>APFE030045240.1:198462-214938 GCA_000404065.3 Pinus taeda | reverse complement strand
ATGCAGTGAATGGCATGAAAAGGTTCTTGGTTTTGAGGAATCAAGGGGGCATAAATCCCTAGAAGATCGATGAGGTTAGTATCATGTGGATAAGATTTTGATATTATGTGTTTACAACTATGCCTATGTTTATGATATGGCAAGAAACGCTAAATGATACATTAGAAAAATGAAAGCAATGTGATCTGTGGCATGTTGGACAAGCATGGATAGTGGAAAGAGACACATATCCTACATTTGGATTGTGGATGGACATAATAAGGCATGGGAAATACATTAGAGGAAAGGTTTCTTAGTAGAGACAATGTGGTCTCTAGATGTGCAGTATGACCATTCTGTACATGTACATGTTGTGCACATGTTGTACATGTGGTGTTGTGTACCTGTCATACATGTGGTGTTTTGTGCATGTGGTACTATGTCACATGTATTGTGTATTCATTGTATTATGAAATGTGTATTCATTATATTTTATTGTGTGTGCATATATGTCTTGTGTTGTACACTAGGTGTAGGTGTATTTGTTCTCTTGTACATCAGATGTAGGGGTATGTGGTGTGTTGTAAACTGTGTATGTGTGCGTGTTGGGGATTGGTTCTCTAGATTCCTAGAACTTGTGAAGTGAAGCCTTGTAATAGCCTGGGTTCCCCTGAGGCTATGGGTTGAGTTATTAGTCCTTGGAGCCTAAGGGTTGGAACAATTTCTCTAGAACCTTGAAACAACTTGGGTTCCCTAGAGGTTGTGGGTTGATTTATTAGTCCCTAGAGCCTATGGGTTGGGACAAATACTCTTGACCTTACACAACTTGGGATGAGACCAACCTTGAGTTGCTAATATTGAGGGTAGAGGCAGTATAGTATCTAGATTCTTGAAGAGAAGAGAAGGCACTAGGTGCTTGTTGAGTTTGGAAATTGATCCAGTGTGTGTACATGGTTGAATAGAAGAGAAGGCATTGGGTTCTTGTCAAGTTTTCCAAATGATCCAATGTGCCTACATGGTTGAAGAGAAGAGAAGGCACTGGGTGCTTGTCGAGTTTGGCAATCGATTCAACGTGTGTACAGAAGGACAAAGAACAAAGGTAGAAGAAAAGAATGATTTAAAAGATAAGTATCAATATTTTATTTCAATTTTTAACTATGCACATAATCTATGATTTTGATTTATGACGGTTTTTTGTTGAGCTAACCAGATGTGATATGATGATTTATACATGATGACTTGATCAAAGAGCTAAGTTGACTTTCTATGACCAAGAAGTGAACAAAATTGTAGTTCTACATTATTGATGAGCCACCAATGAGGTATGGCTTGAATTTATTTCAATTCCTTTCGAGACTAATGGGATTATGTGCCTGATATAGGAAATCTTGGAAAATGGATGGTTTGGGTGGTTGAAACTAGCTGCCATAATGTAGCAACATCAGTAAAAATGGATTGAAACATGCAACAATTTATTGGTAAAGGAATTTAGGAGTATGGCTATTATTGGACAATGGTACCCAATAGTGTCCATTGGTTACAATGAGCATGTTATGGCCATTATGATGGTTTTGAGGTAGGGATATGCCTTGGTTTTTGGACCTTCTGATCCGAGGAAACCTTGCTAAGGATGGATTGTCTCAGGGACTGTGTAGTAGAGAAGGGGATGTGATGGGAACTTGGAAGGTGTGTGACTACACAGAAGGGGGTGACCAAATTTCCCCAAGGAATAGGAAGCATAGAAGGGAAGGTTGTCGACTAAATTTTTTTTCTTCATTAGCATTGTTGGATGGAATCATAAGAACATTAGTAATGTGCCCTGGAACAATGAGTCGATGGTTGTTCGTTGAGATAACAAGTAGTGCAAGGATTGTAGCGCTAGACATTTGATTTGGACTTTGGTTTTTGTAGTGGATTATGGACTTCTTGAGAAGGAGGTGAATCCTGGTACTACATTTGAGGGTGGAGGTGTGAGCCTTTGGATTCCCTTGTCTTTGATATGGGCGTCGTATCCTTTTATTTGTTGGTTAGAGAAAATGTGCATATGTGTATATGTGTATACATTGTAAATATTGTATCAAGTTGGATTTATGAAGCTATAAAGAAAGTATGATTATTTGTTGGCTGAAGAAAATGTGTATTATTATATATGTGATGGCATTATAAATACCATATCAAGTTGTGTTATAAATCTCCAGTAAGCAATGTGTTTTTCATGTGTTCAACATTTTCTATTGTAAATACTATAAAGAGTTGTGTTATAAAGCTCCATAGGAAGTATGTTTTATTGGGTTTAAGCGTCATTGAACATCGAGGATGGTGTTCCCCCAAGGGGGAGGGGTTTTTAAGAGCCCCCAATTGAATTTCCATGTAAAATATACAAGACAAAGGTCATGCGACATGTATTCCAAGCTGAATGATGGTAAAACATGATAGTGGGCATCACTTTCATTTTATTAATGGCTATGGAGATTAATGAATTCATTGGCAAAGGAAAGAGGAAATAATTGGCATTTATTTATGAAAATAAAGGAAAATAGGAGAAAAGGAAGGTGAAGAGACACAAAATTGCATGCAAGGGAAATTAGAGGAAAAATGAAGGAAAATGAAGAAAAGGAGACATCAATGATAAAAAGACACTTGAGAATCAGTGGACGGATTTTGCTCATGTTTTAATCAGGGACTGGCAAAGGAGAAGGAACAAGAACTTGTTAAAGAAAGCAAGGAAAGAGATGTACCATAAGAGGAAGTTTGGAAAATTGCAAGTAAGGACGAAAATGTGGACTACAAGTAATAGTGTGCATGTGAGATTTAGCATGTCGATTTTTGGATGTGTGGTATATGTATGTGGTTCCTTGGTTATGTGTTGTCACTGGGATGGTGTTTTTCCTGGATTGACAGTGGTTTCATCCTTGTATTTCCATTTTCATGTTGTGGGGATTTCCACTTGTTTTTCTCATTGGTTCTTAGGTTCCTGATGGTTGTGGGTTGGAACAAATGCTCTGGAAGCCCTAGAACATCTTGGGTTGAGTGACTAGTTCCTGGAGTCGTATGTTGGGACAAACACTTTTGAGCCCTTGGTGGGTTGAGCTACTGGTCCCTGAAGATATAATTGGAACAAAAACTATGGAGTCCTAGAAGGATATGGGCTGAGGTACTAGTTTCTGGAGCCCTAAACAACTTGGGTAGGTACTGATCTAGTTGATGTTAGTGATTTTTGAACTATATAGGTGGAATCACTATGGTTGGGGGTTGAGGTGGTTTGGCCTCTGGAAGCTTTGGTTGGTTTTCGCTTGCTTTATTATATAAGATCCCACATTCATGCTTGGAATATGGCGTGGGGATGATTGGCCAAAAGAGAGATTTCGTTCATCCCCATCTATAGTCGGGTGGTACATGGAATTCCCTGACTTAGTTGGCACTTTCATGTGTTAATAGGAGTTGTTTTCCTATTGTGATCTATGAGCATTTGCATTTGTTATCATGTTGACATTATGGCTGATTTTTCATGGTTTATATGTTGGTTATGTATTGGTTATATGATGTATTATATCTATGGCTTCTATCATGTTTTGATAAGTTGTTGATTTTTTGGTGAATGCATGGACTAAAAAGTGCTATTGTAGCTAACTAGAGAGGGCTTAAATCCTTCTTGGTGATTCTCAGATGAAGACTATCAATTTATGGTCTGATATGCATTCATGACATGTAGCTTCCATGTTTTTCATATGTTTTACAAAAAAAAAATTATGGATTAGGCATCGTTTGCTCAATTGCTCGCTTGAGTTTGATTTTTTGGATTTCTCATTAGCTTTGATTACATTATGGAAAGTTACAGGCAATTTTGGGTAATGGTCTAGAGGCTATCCTAAAAAGGTGGCATAGATCTTGGAACCACATGCTCAGAACCAAAGGATTTGGGTCATAACTACATGGAGATAAGCTTGTAAATGCAGTTATAGGATTCCAAACACATGGATGCAGTGTCAAGGGTGAATTTATGGAGCTATTTTAGATAAAAAGGGTTCCAAATCAAGGATTTATCACCTAGGGTGGTTGTCCAACTCCTTAGTGATTTGTAGTCCCTGTGAGATGTTTGTATGTGTTCAGTTTGTAGTCTCCACTTCCTTAAATGAAACTTGGAGGTCAATTCATGTCATAGTGACACTTGTCTCATGTTTACCCTAGAGAGATTGTAAAAGTGGGTAAATTTTAGGAGGATCCCTTACCAGAACAATCTACTCCTTATTATTTCTTGTTGCATGTCCTTAATGAGGTTAGGGTACTGAGAGTTAGGTCTCAATCTAGTTTCACTTGGGACCATTCACTCTCGCAAACTCAAGAGGCCTCCCATGGCAGACGAAAAGAGATATGATGGATTTATAGATCCAATGAAGTTGTTTCTCAAGGAATCACTCACATGACAGAGGAATGAGATGAGTAGGAGCACCTTCAATGAGAAACATTTTTCATGGTGAAACACCATTCAAGGTACTACTTAAATCTTATATCCACATATTTGAATGACAAATAGATGTAGAAACTTTGATATAATTTTAAATTTATTATAGGACTATTACTCCATCCAAAAAAATGACAATGAAAAGACCACCCTTGCACTCCTAAAATCCCTTCACCATGTCAAATATTGGTGGGAAGGTTATTGTGAGAGAGAAAATTAAGATGAGTCTAAAATATACAAGGAAGGACCCTCTTGGTAAGCTTTTGTTGATGTCCTTAGGGAGAAATTCTACCCTATAGGGAACTACGATGACCAATATGGACAACCTTATGATATCAGAGAGACTATCCAGTGCTAGAGTACACCAATATTTTCCATACCTATTTCTCAAGGCTAGGTGTTAGAGGCACTGAGCAAACCTTGGTTCTAAAGTACTACAATTGTCTACACATGTACATACAAATGGAGATGGATTTCTTGTAAATATTCTCACTACTAGCTTCTTATTAGTATGTTTCCAAAAATGAGTAAAAATTGAAGTAGAGAAATAAGTGATAGTTTGGGTCTATAGTTCCACTACAACATAAGCTTAGAAAAAGTGGCCCAAACTTGCAGAGAAATAGATAGATAATCGAAATAAAACCTCAAGCCAACTAGCCCAAGTCACAAACAAAGAAGGGTAATGGGAAGTTGAAAATGAATATTGAAAAGTGGTGTGAGTTCTACAAAAACATCTGGCATAACAATGATGAATTTTTCTCAAAACAATAATTGTTGGTGAAGCTTAAAGGAAACAAAATTTGTCTCTAATTCTGATTTAGAGAAGGATAAATTAAAGTGGATCATTGATGCATAACCCAGTGATACCATTGCAATCAAAATGGTTCAACTAGAAGAGCGAGGGGAGCCTGAAGATTGGAGAACATCTTCCATTCATAGATGAGGGTGACAAGGACCCCTCTACATTTAATTATTAGCAACAAGAGCTTAAAGAACCTGGTATCATCCGAGGTCCTCAAGAGATTGAATCTATTAATAGTGTCACACTACAAACCATGCACCATTGGTTAGTTGAGCCATGGATGAGACAACTATGTTAGGAAATAATGTCACTTTTCTTATGGCATAAAACCCTTCAAAGATGATGTATTGTATGATGTTTCCTAACTTGAAGTGTCGGATGTTATTTTAGTACAACCTTATATGCGAAAATGTCATTTTGTCTATGAATATCATCCTTGTAGTGTCATTATTACTCTCATATGTAAACTCTATACGGTACCAAATGTAGTTCCAAGTACTGAAATTTCATTGATCTTATCAAAATAGCTTTAAAAGGTAATCTCTTAGGATACAATGTTTTTCCTCTTCATTTTTTGTTTAGAAGGTGAAGGAAGGTCATTTTGACCACCATAACCTTAGTGAGGCCTCTCTACACAAAAAACGAAGTGGACAAGATTGTAGAAATATAAAGAGATATACTTGCTCCACTTGTGGGAGTGCCTCTATAGGAATATCAACATTCGTCCATTAGATGTGTAGATTCATGAATTTTCATGTCACATACTAGACATTGTTCATCATCCATGATAAAAACATGCATAAAAGTAAATACACTTATATGATTAACTTGTATGAGTTTCAATTAGAGGAGGGACTTCAACTCTCAACCCAACCATAGGCCAACTACACTACAATATGTCTTGTAGCTAACAACCTTGATCCATATTCAGATTTTGAAGAGTTATTTTCACAAGGGAAATTCACATAGAGATCAAGTCAACAAAACTAGAGGGGGAGTGCAATGTCTACGTGGTTTATCAATTTCCTCATGATGTAAGCACCACAATAATTCTTCTACCTCTCTGAAATAAATCACAGGGATTCACCCAAGGCTCAATGAACTTTCACCTAGAGAATGATCTCACTCTAAGGATGGTTTATCAAATGTATTTTTAAGGAAAGCACAGCAGGAGTGGAGAGTCCACTATCCAAGTGGTTTATTGTCCCATTCAATAAGCTATAAGTGATTTATCAGCCTCAAGGCAAGCACGTAGAAGTTTATTAGCTAAGACAACAAGCACTTGAGTGTCTCAGCATGCAAACTGGTTTATCAGCTCATTCACCACATTTAAAATAGTTATCAACCCCAAGGAAAACACTAAGATATTATTCATATGAGACAAAAGGCACTAGTGAGTCAATATATCCATTGAGTCTTCATTGGCCGATCATAACACTGCTAAAAAATACTAGTCACATAAGAACTATAGAGAAAAACATACCATCTTCCCTTCTCTTCTCTTTTGCACCTGCTGCTTGCTCCTTTAGTTGTTATTGCACTCACTCTTGAATTCATTTGTTTCCTTATGTTATGTTCTTCAACTATAGGCTCCATTGTCCCCTCCCTTACATGCTTCCCAACACAGCCCACAAGAACAGGGACAATAGGGGGCCTCTTCCTTCACTTAGGAGACCCATACACAACTCCATTATTTGTTTTGTTGACCATTTAATTTCTCAGGGAATATGTGTAATGGAAATAAATAAAGTGTCATGGTTAACAACATCCCAAGCAGCATCTCCTCTTCAGATCTCTAAATCTACTTCAACTCCTCTAACTCAACCATATGTACATAAACCAAAATTCATAGTGACATTTATAAGAGGAGTAGAAAAAGGGATGTTACATGGAAAATGTAAGAGAAAGTTCTTTTTATCTTCAACTCTCAACCCTCTTACCATCGTAAAGGTGACAAGCTCTTTCATACCATGGTGTTTTGAGAATTTACCAACACCCAATTTCACTATGAAGTACATGAGATTTTTTTCTTATTTTAACAATGTTCATTTTCTTCTTAACATTATTCAAGACAGAGAAATACTTTTTATTTTCAAAACTAGGGTTGATCATCTCCTTATAATATCTTAGTTTTATTTTTCCCTCTAACTCTTTATCGCCCCACAATTCCTCCAAAATTTTGAAGTAATAATATTTTTAAGAT
The DNA here is from genome assembly GCA_000404065.3 of Pinus taeda. Taxonomy (NCBI): domain Eukaryota; kingdom Viridiplantae; phylum Streptophyta; class Pinopsida; order Pinales; family Pinaceae; genus Pinus; species Pinus taeda. The sequence continues at coordinate 207,492 of APFE030045240.1, read as the reverse complement.
TATATTTTTCTTGGAAAATTATCTCATTATCCCCCAATGATCAAGGGAAGACTGGGCATCCTTATTCCATCCATGCATGAGACACATGTGGGGGTTTTGGGTAGAGTTAGAAGTAATTTTAGGAAACCTTTTGGCTTCCATGTTGTTTAATTTATTCTTATATATAAGATACCTAGAAACCCAAAATATATGTTATACTTATAGAGTAACTGTGGATGCCCATTCAATATTTAATTTTTAAAGTTAGGCTAGCTTTATATTAGTGATAAAAATGAAACATTACAAGTCTATATATATTGGTATGCTACTGCAAAAACTAGACCAAAAGTATAGAAATAAGTCTAATGTCATAAAACATTAAACTAAATGCCTTATAATATTTGTCTAGATAGCCAAGTTTGAATTTATCTACAAAACTAGAGAAGAAAACATATAGTAGCTAACAATAAGGATGTATTTCCTTCGTATACTCCTAATATGAAAAAACATTATAGCAAAGACCATGATCAACAATTAGGAGAGTCCACATATGTGGGAGCTAGAACCAATTCATCTTCCTCACTATTGTGGAAATCCAAAATGCCAAATTTCTTGGTTGGGACTAAAAGTTTGTTATTTAATTTGTTGACATATTATTGTAAGGCATCTATGAAAGGAATAATTTCCTCTTGGGATTCATTTACCTCAACTAGAAATTTCCCCATTATGTTATTTTTGTGTTAATACAAGTCCATATTTGCATGTATTAGGTTTAGAGTTTGTATTCCTATATTAGGAATCCATTATCTAGCATTCTTCTACTTCCTTGTGACAAAACGTACATTCAACTTGACCCTCTTTTTATGTAGAGTCCATCTCTTCTCAAGCAGATTGAATGGTAAACTTCCAATAACTACTTCCAAAAGCCTCTACATTGGCCTAGGCATAGGTTTGAGGAGGAATATTTTTTCTACTTTGACATTGACTAGAATGAGAACTTATGTGGTGAGGCATGACAAATATTAAGGAAAAGGAGGAAATACAAGCTAAGGTTTTGATCGTCAAATACAATAAGAGTGAACACTGAGAAACAAGTGAACTAATCCTCGAAAATGATGAGAAGGTGAAGCAAAAAGAGGTTATGAATCAAAATTAAAAGGAGAGAAAGAGAGGTGGAAAGGGAAGGATTGAGAGGAGTGCGGATATAATAAAAATAAAAAGCAGAGGAAGGGGGGTGAATAAAAGATGCTCAAACATCCTAGAATTGCAAAAAGAAATGCAGAAACAATGGTAAGTGTAAAGAATTATAGGGAAACTTACCCAAAATAAACACCATGGGAGAAGCCCAACTATTTGATGCCTTTATGAACTCATGATGATTGTTTAGAAACCCATTCTTATTGGAAAATGACACGCATTCCTAACAAATAATGTTCCAACATAAGATGGACCATCATATTAAATAACGACTAATTAATATAAGCAACCTTAATAGATTTCAATAATCTCTTAGCATGCACAGTACACATATCCCTAAATTCTGTGAGAAATCCAAAAGAAAAAATTACTATACACAAATTATTCCAAAATTATATATTATTTATAACAAAAAAATTTATATATTATAATTTTATAGATAACAAAATACTTTTGAATGACTAATATCAAGTTTTATAACAATATAATGGCAATGACTTTTGAAAACTCTAAAAAAGAAGTTATATGCATTCAATGCTAACAAACTTGGGACCACACAAAAATATGTGCATAATCTAATTTTTATCTTTTAGATGGTTTAAACTAAGAGCGAGTATATATATATAGATACTAAAAAATCTAAAAGATTAAAAAAAATTCAATACTAAGAAACTTGGGACTATATACAAAAGTATGTGTATAATCTATTTTAATCTTTTAAATTGTTTAAAATAAGAGTGAGTATATATATACCTACTCTTACTCTAAACCATCTAATTTTTTTTTAACTTTTAGATTATTTAAAATAAGAATAATATATACTCACTCTTACTCAAAACAATTTAAAAGATTAAAAATAAATTATGCACATACTCTCTTGTGTTCCCAAATTTGTTAGCATTGAAGGCATATAACTTGAATTTTAGAGTTTTCAAGAAGTCATTGCCATTATATTGTTATAAAAGCCGGCATTAGTCATTCAAAATGTCTTTTGTCGTTATGATATATGACTAATGAGACTCATTTCGTAGAGATAGAGTACAATTATGTAATTTACTTTCTCAATGAACATGATGACTTCTGCAGGTAGGTTTGTGTCCGAATTCAAAGGTCCCTTTTACTATGCATATGTTTAATGCTTCTTTATTAGTATATCACTGTGTTTTTAGTATTCCTTATTTATGGATTGGATTATATAATGATTTTTTCATTTTCTTCTCTGATAACCTAAGGCTTTAGGTGAGGCTAACAACCTTAGTCTCGTTTCCTATATCCATTAGTTTTTATTAAACTCATGCATGGATCCTAGTGTCATTTGATGTCTACATCGTTTTTTTATCTCAATATGTGATGAGGATCATGAACGTTACACTGTAATCACAAAAGGGTTTGACGTGATAATAACCTCATCATGAACGTTATAATGTAATCACAAAAAAGTTTAATTTGATAATATATCAGTTGAAAACTTGATATGCTATATAATAATTATCTTACCTCGTATGCTTCGTGATGGGGACACTTCTAAGTTTTATAAAATGACTATAAATATTTTGACTAAATGCACAAGTCCAATTTCTTCACCATCCAGAACCTAGTAAGTACATAGAAAGCGTTGAGTAATCATAATAATTTAATATTTGCTATAGATCTAGAACGATAATGAACAACATTCATGATTCCCTGGAAATTTATAAGAAATAAAATATTTTCAAACCTGAAAAAGTAAGAGTTCATAATACTGAAAAGGAAAAATCAAAACATATTTCATTCAAATGATTATTAATCGTACACTACACTCTTAATATTTATAAGAAATAAAATATTTTCAAACTTGAAAATGTAGAGTTCATAATACAGAAAAGGACAATGAAAATATATTTTATTAAAATCATTATTTATTTATATTAATTAATTAAATAACCTTTGGTTAAAGTAGTTTTAAGTAAAGAAATGTACTTTTACTTTATTCTACAATATAAAAATCATTTATTACAAATTTTATGAACAAAAATCTATTCATCTTAAAAAAATAATATAACCTAAACAAAATGGGATCACGATTATAATAATCGCTAGAAAACCCAGATTACAAACCAAAAAAACACAGTCAAACATATACTAAACCGTGGATAACCAACTATTTAGAAGGTGTGCCCATGCAGTACAGGAAGAAATGTGTCAACAAAGAAATCTAAAATTCGCTATCCAACGAGGAGAAATAATGAGATTTGGGGACTAAAGTTCTAGAACAGAGCAAAGAAATCCAATGCATCGTTTAAATCATATTGTTCTCCGGGATTTAGCAAATTGTTTACTGAAACCAGTGACACGAACATGTGATTTCCTGCTGATTATACCATCTGATAATGAGCGTTGCGCTGAAGATATTAGGGCCTCAAAAGTCAACAACTTACAAATGAAGTTGTACGGATTATATTGAGCCATAACGATGCCACTTGGTATCTACTATCAACCATAAGGGTCAGGACTCAGAAGTTGATGAATGAGAGGTCAGAAGTGACGAACAGCGTGAAAACTTAAAAAAATTGATGAATGGTTTGCTAACTATTTCAGATATTTGGAATGTTTTAGAATTTGATGGTTTGGAAAAGCTAATTGGTAACGCACCAAATAAATTTCTGGAATATTTAATGCATTATTTTAATTTTGTATTTTTTAAATATTTAACAATTTAATTATTTGGGAAAGTAAATTATAGATTTCTAGAATATTTTAAAATCTACTTGAAAATTTGAAAAATCAAGTGACTCCTCTCATCATAGTGAAATTTATTCTCAAAATCTGGAAACTTGAAAGCTCAACTCATCCACTCATTATGGTGAAATTTATTCTGAAAATCTGTAATAAGTATGCTCAACTCGTGTTTAAGGTATAGATATGCAGTTGAATAAATTAATTGTGTTAGGGATAATAGAGTTAATGGAAAATAAACATCATCGTCCTAAAATGTGCAGATAACTTTTTGATTTTAAAGGGAATATCTTTCTATTCACTTCGCCCTAAACTAAATACATTCTCTCATATACCATTGTTTCTTTTTTAATCTAGGATAATTGGTAACTGGTGAGAGTTATCCTAAACAGACCTACGATCAAATCTGACTTTGTGATTTTAAACAGAATATCTTTCCATTCACTTCCCCCTGAACTAAATACATTCTCTCATATACTATTGTTTCTTTTTTAATCTAGGATAATTGGTAACTGGGGAGAGTTATACTGGTGAGAGTTATCCTAAACAAACCTATGATCAAATCCCACTGGTTGGCACTATAAACCTAGGCTAGGTGCAACAGCTTGCAAGCCGCACACAATAGCAATTAACTTATGCCTCAACAAAAGTTGAAACCTCTGCTCTAAGGTGGCCTATTCTTCTAGCCAAGACACAACAAGGCATATACTCAATAAAATTTGAACTTTCATCTTATGAGTTTCACCCAAAAATATTTACCGTTAAACCCCACATCACTATATCTCTCATATACTATCGTTGGCTCCGACCACTATTATTTAAGATTGGCACAACAATCAACAGGTCTTGGCTCAAGCGCACGGTTCAAAGACCGATCATACCAAGTAGCGCTTCTCCACATTAAAAAATGTCCAGAAAGTTAACAATCAAATAATTGATTTTACATATTCGATGTTTTTACAAAAGTTAAAGTTAATTAGTAATATTATTAATTTAATTTTCATACTTTGCACATGTTTAAAAATTAAAACAAATAATTTTTATTAATTAAATCAAATTATAATATATTTAAAAGTATAGTTATTTTTATTTTTAAAAATAGAATTTATTTATTCAAAGATTTTATTACATTTTTTATATCTAAATTATTTTTAATCTTTAATTTATTAAAATTAAGTGATACAAATTTGTTTTAGGTATAAAATGTGAGGAAAAATTTGTACTTATAGAAAAAGCTTAATATAATAATAGATTCAAGTTTAAGATGAATGTAAATTGATTCATCATTCAACAAACATACAAAATTTATAGATACACATTATGTAGATGTATATGTTTAAAATTAATCTAGTCATTTAAATATCAATCACTTTACTCAATAGATTGAAAAATATGAAATATTATTAAAAAAAGACTAGTGTCAATCTACATTCTTTAGTTTTTATTATAGCACACAATTTGTAGATTATCAACATTACATATATGTATATACCTAAGATTCATTTAATGATTTATAATTATTGAATTTCCTGGATTGGTTGAAAGTAGAGAGAGTAGTATTGAAAAGCAATGCTAATCAATCTTTTATAAGTTTTAATATATTAACACAATGTGTATATGGTCAATATATTCGATCTTTTTTTTTTTTTTTCTCTCAATTTTAATGTAGTAACATTTTTAATATAGTAACATTATTTGTAAATCATCAACATTATGTATACATATATGTCTAAATTTAATCAGAGTATTTGAAATTTGCTTAATTTCTTTAATTGTTTAGTTTCCTTAAATTGTTGAAAATGTAGAGAATATTATTTTAAAGTATAATTTTTGAGTTTTAATTTATAAATGACAAAAAAATATACATACAAGTAATTGTGTATATACATATACATGACATTTTTTTCTATTAAATTTCTAAATGCATTTATTTAGAAATGACAAAAAATGTACACTAGAATCAATGCATGTCTACTAGAATCATGTTTTGGTGACTACTAGAATCATGTTTTCTTAAAATGATATTTTTAATTGTTAATGGACTAATTCATTTACATGGACTTTGATAAGATTGTGACTATGAATAGTATTCATCTTCCTTTTTGTTCTCTATATGTTTATGGGTGGGTGCATGGAGCTGAGTTATACTTTTGGCAAAGTGATGGTGTGTTTTGGTGAAAAAAAGAATACACAAGGTCAAGCTTCTTAAATGCTTAAAAATAAATCAATAGACAGTTTTGTCCTTTCTAACCAGAGATAGGAGCTTCATTGACAGTTAGGGTTTGATTGATCTTTATGGCTTGATTGAGCGCTATTTCTTATTTAAAAACCCAAGTTGCGATTTGAGCAAGCCATTGGTAGAGGCCGAGGAAGGAGGAGTTAGATAGAGGATTAAAAACCCAAGTTGTGATTTGAGCAAGCCATTTTTGGTAGAGGCACAAGAAGAAAGAGTTAGATAAAGGATTTCTAAGGTCGATTGAGATGGAGGAACTCAAGCCAGCTACCCATCAACCCTGCCAAAGACTCTAAAAAAACCACAAAAATCACCATAAAAACCAAAAAAACAACCTAAAAAACCAAATGAAAACTAAAAACAAAATAGCTTAAATTTAACAAAATGTTTACTGAAACCAGTAACACAAACATGTGATTTCCTACTGATTAGACCATGGTAATGAGTGTTGCGCTGACGAGGTTTGAGGTAAGTCAACAACTTACGAATGAAGTGGTGCGATGATTAGACCATATGGTAATGAGTGTTTCGCTGACGAGGTTTAAGATAATCAACAACTTACGAATGAAGTTGTACGAAATACATTCAGCTATAATGATGCGACTTAGTATCAACAAGGCACAGAAAAGTAAATTGCAACACATAATGGTAAAAGGAAAAGGACAAGGAATAGATTAGGTGGATGAGAGGTGAGAAGTGACTAACCGCTGGAAGAAACGCAGAAAAGGAATCCCGTGCCTCGCGCAGTATTCTATATTTCTGGAGTAATTTTTAATGTAATTGTAGATTTCTGGATTCGACCGTCCTGGAGACTTTCCTTTATAAATTCTAGTGTTAATGTATAGATATGTGGTTGAATAAATTAATTGTGTTAGGGAAATAAACATCGTCGTCTTAAAACGTACAGATAAGTTTGTGATTTTAAAGGGGATATCTTTCCATTCATTTCTTTCTGAACTAAATACATTCTAACCTATACTATTGTTGGCTCCAACAACTATTGTTTAAGATTGGCACAACAACCAACAGGTCTTGGCTCAAGAAGAGTGTTTAAAGACTCATCATATGAAATATCGCTTTGACACATTCAAATTTTTACCAAAAGAATTTATTTAAATCAAATAATTGATTGTACATATTCAATGTTTTTACAAAATTAAGTATTAAATACTAATTATTATTAATTTAATTTCCATACATTGAATTATGTTTAAAAGAAATATAATTAAAATTTTTAATAATCAATTAAAACTTACTCTCTTTTTATATATATCTATATATATATATTCTATTTTCCATAAATATAGTCTATTTATTTAGATATTTTATTATTTTTTATTTTAGATTCATTTAATCTAAATTTGTTTTAGAGTATAAAATTTAGGAAATATTTCTATATCTAGAAAGACTTAATACATGATAGATTCAAGCTTAAAGTTAATCTAGATTTTGTTACATCGTTTAATGGTCACATAAAATTTATAATTACATATTATGTATATGTTTTTATCTTTGAATATTAATTACTTTGCTCATTAAATTGAAAATATAAAATATTATAGAAAGAAAAGCCAATGTCAATCTACATTCTTTAATTTTTATTTTAGTTACACATTATATAAATAAAATAATATATAATGATATATATATATATGAATTTAACCATCTATAATTATTTAAATTCCTCAATTTGTTGGAAGTAGTGAGAGTATTGTTGGTTGGTTGAAAGCAAGAGAATATTATTAAGAAGTATCAATATCTATCTTTCTTTATTTCTCTTTTTTCTTTCCTCACTTTTGAATATAGTGACACTATTTATAAATAATCAACATTATGTATACATATATGTCTAAAATTAATCTAACTATTTGAAATTTACTTAGCTTTCATAATTTGTTGAGAATGTAGAGAGTATTATTTAGAAGTATAAGTTATGAGTTTTGATTTATTGAGAATGTAGAGAGTATTATTTAGAAGTATAATTTATGAGTTTTGATTTATAAATGATGAAAAATGTATATAGAATTATTTGCATATAAATTTAAATTGATACATTGATTTCAATGTATATGTTAATTTTTATTTTTATTTTTATTTCTATTCAATTTCTAAATACATTCATCTAGAAATGATAAAAAATGCACACTAAAATCAATACATGTCTATTACAATCATGTATTCTTAAAAGTAAAAAAATTCACTCATTTATATGTCTATCTCTATTCACATGGCAATATTATTCTTCCAAAATTTAAAATGATATTTTTAATTGTCAATAGACTAATTAATTTTTATAGACTTGGATAAGATTGTGACTATAAATAGTGTTCATCCTCCTTTTCGTTCTCTATATGTTTATTATAATGTTGTTAACTTGTGCAACCTAGTGAATCTACTTGGTGGATTATGCTTTTTTTTTTTGTAGATTGTGTTCATAAAACAATTGAAAATTTCTAATTATGATTTCTCTTATCAAGACTCAAAATATATAATAGTCTACATAGAAAAATATCACTTATTCTTTCCTATTTGTGCATATACACTAAAATAAATAATTTTATTTCGTTGTAATATTAATTCTTTCAATTTTTATGTCAATTCCTAATTTTATTTATTTATTATTTTTTGTTTATATATTACTAATATTATTTACATAGTATGTAAAAAATAGATTTTTCCAATAAACCAACCACAACATATGAGAAACCATTGTGTTAGAGTTTTCTTATTTAATTTTTCTACATTGACAAATAAAATAGACATATGTTCACATACAATGAAATTCTAGTGGATCTTCCAAAGAATATAAGTTGAATTTTGATTGGTTTTTTTTTGTGTGCATTGTAGTAATGGATGACATAAATGCATATGTTGATATGTTATTATATTTTTGGATATTGCAAGAT
>APFE030045240.1:165493-189272 GCA_000404065.3 Pinus taeda | reverse complement strand
GGGCACAACAATAACAATAAGGGATACAATGACAATAGTAATGGGGGAATCACTAGTATTATAAGGACCTAACATGCCCCTCTCCTTCAAAAAAGTGTTGTCCTCAACACTTGAGTAGTTCTAAGTGCTTTTGTATAAAATTATCATCCTCCCATGTGGAATCTTCAATGGGTAAGTTCTTCCACTTGATGAGATACTCTAAAATTGATCATTCCGTAGCTGTCAAGTTCTTGTTTCTTTGACTGCTTTAGGTTCTAATATGATTTTTCCTTCCTCATCAAGTTTTCGAAATATTGTTTGAACTGGAATCTTGTCACCTATAACATTCTTTAATCATGAAACATGTAAAACTGGGTGCACTCGATAAGCTGCAGGAAGTTCCAATTTGTATGCCATAATACCTATATTTTGCAAGACCTTGTATGAAGCATAATACTTTGATGATAATTTATTATCCTTCTTAGCTTGCTTGAGGGAAATTTGTTTATACGGTTGTAGCCGTAGGAATAGCCAATCACCTACATCAAAACTTCTTTCACTGCAATGTTGATTTGCCCGCTGTTTCATTCTATTCTGCGCCAAGGTAAGGTTATCCTTTAAGAGTTGGAGAACTTGTTGCTGATGCTCGATTTGATCTTCCACTACTTGAACCTTAGAATTTTATCTTAAATATGATGTGATGGATGGTGGATGATATCCATAAAGTTCCATAAATGGGTTCATTTTTGTTGCAGTATGGAAGGAAGTGGTATACCACCATTCAGCCAGAGGCAACCATTTGACCCATTGTGTCTATTTATCAGATAAAAAACAACAAAGATATCCTTCCAAACATTTGTTTACTATCTCAGTTTTCCCATCAGATTGAGGATGATAAGATGAAATTTGATCTAACCGAGTCCCAAGACAAGAAAATAATTTTGTCCAAAAATTTCCAGTGAAAATGGGATCTCTGTCACTTACAATTATCTTTGGGTTTCCATGTAGCTTTTCAATTGTTTCCATAAATGCAGTAGAAATTGTACTCACTTTAAATGGATGATATAATGCACAAAAGTGTGTGTTATAGACATATTTGGGCACTGCAACCCCAATCTCATATGACCATAAACCAAGGGCTTCTAAGCCCCTAAAAGTGTTGTTTCATACCCTAAAGGAGCAAGGTCAGCTGACTACATCATCTCCCAGAAGTTTTCCCTGAAAAACTACTTAGAACTGGTCAAAATAAGACCATACATACTGCTCAGTGCTAAGGGTGCGATGCATACTGAAAATTTCTTCTGTAGGGTGCGATGAGTGAGAGAAGACAAATGGAAAAGGCAGTTGGCTTGGCGGAAACCCAGAGAATCTTCTAGAAATTGCCCATTTGACACTTGCGTCTCTGAATTCGCCCAGGGATGAGTAAGAGATCATGAAATCTCCAAGTGGAACCAAGAATTATCAGAGAGATTACACTAATAAAAATCCCAGAAGCTAACTCACCCACCTGCAAACATCTATATATGGATCCCTCATCCTAGAGATCCAAAGGCTAGAATTTTGTATCTTGTAAGGAAGTGTTGTTGGTTTCTCTGTGGAACATCAAAGTGTTGGGTGATATAGCTTTTCATGAGGTGAAGAGGGCTTTCATGCTGAGAGGATGGCGCTGGGTCAAACCAATGGGTTGTAATCCTCTCTTCTACTACTTCTATCAATAAAGATATTTGAGTTTTCCTCCATATTTTTGTATATCTTTGAATCTTGAATTGATATATGCATTTGTATGGTTAATATATATCTGATTCTATATTTTTTATGATTATAGATCTCTATGCTTTGATGGTATTATGTTGCTTTGACTCTATAGGTGTTCTTTGAAGTCAGACTAGTAAAGAAGGAGTGGCGAAGCTCTATCAAAGGAGGGAGAAAACAAGCAAGGAACTAAATGAAAGACTAAGGTTAGTAATCTCTGCTTCTCTCTCATCTATTTACCATAAATGAAAACACAATTAACTTTAGTTTATTTGTTTTTAAGATAGCTACCCATCTTAGTGGGACTAGTAGCTCTGAATGGACACTAGTTTTCCCAATAAAAGTGTGCATACTTGGTAAGTCTGCCAACTAGCACCATGATAACACTCTTTCCTTTGGACTTGGGTAAACCTGTGATAAAATCCATTAAAACCTCCTCCCAACGTTGTCTTGGAATGGATAAGGGTTGTAATAGTCCCGGGGTCTTAATTGTTTCAACATTATTTTGTTGGCAAATAAAACATTCCACCACAAACTTTTGAATATCCAATTTAAGGCCATCCCAAAAAAATTCCTTCTTAACCCTGTGGTAGGTTTCTATAAATATTGAGTTGCCTCCTAAGGGAGAGGTGTAAAATTCCCTAAGAATCTTTTGTTTGAGTTGGGAATTCTTACATAGGTATAACTGATCCTTGTACCATAATAAATCATTTTTCCAGCTAAATGTATCAGATGTACTGGGATCTTGTTGTATCTTTTGAATGAGTGCCAAAAATTCCTCGCCATTCTTCCATTCATCCCTTGCTTCATTTATCCAATTTGGTTGGATAATAGAAATGGCGTAAAGAAATGCTTCCACGTCCTCATCCTTTCTTGAGAGTGCATATATCACAACATTTTGCTTTCCTTTTTTGTAGATGATTTCAAAGTCATAGCCCAACATCTTTGTGATCCATTTTTGCTACTCTTATAAAGATAATCTTTGTTCCAAAATGTATTTAAGATTGTCATGATCTATATTTACCTTGAAGTGTCTTCCCATTAGGTAGGGTCATTATTTCTTAAGTGCATGTAGTATTGCCAGCATTTCCTTCTCATAAATAGCTTTGTGTAAATACTTTCGTTTGATTGGACGACTTTCGAAAGCAATGAGTATTTTTTCTTGCATTAAAACAACACCAATTCCATTTCCTGAGGCATCACATTCCACATTAAAGGTTTTTGTGAAGTCCAGTTTAGCTAAGACTGGTGCTTGGCACATTGCCCCTTTAAGATGCTCAAAGGCCTTCGTTGCGTCTGGAGTCCATGAGAATGCATCTTTCTTCAATAATGTTGTTAGAGGTACTGCTATTCAACTATAATTCTTAACAAACTTGTGATAATAACCTATCAACCCGAGAAATCCTCGTAGATGCCTTATGGATGTGGAGATTTTCCATTCCTTAATGGTTTTAATTTTACTAGGGTCTACCTTAACACCTTCATGAGATACAATATGACCCAAATATTCCACCTCTTGTACTCCAAAGAAACATTTGGATATTTTTGCATATAATTGTTTCTCCTGTAATAGTTTGAGCACCATGTCAACATGTTGGACATGATCCTTCCAAGACTTGCTGTGGATTAGTATATCATCAAAAAATGCTAACACAAAGTTTCTAAGGAAGGGTTTGAAAATGGAATTCATCAAACCTTGAAATGTAGAAGGTGCATTAGTAAGGCCAAAAGGCATGACCAAAAATTCATAACGACCCTCATGAGTTCTAAATGATGTTTTTGGAATGTCTTCAGTCTTCATTCTGATTTGATGATATCCTGCATGAAGATCCAACTTGGTGAAGTAAATTGATCCATGCAATTCATCCAATAATTCATCAATTATAGGAATGGGAAATTTATCTTTAATAGTGAGTTTGTTGAGCTCCCTGTAATATGGACACATGCACCATGATCCATCCTTCTTGTGAACCAATACTACTAGATCAGAGAAAGAACTTTGACTATGTTGAATTATACCAACCTATAGCATTTCAAAAACCCTACGTTCAATTTCACTCATTTGGACATAGGGATATTTGTAAGGCCTGATGATTGGAGGAACACTTCCTGGAATCAAATTGATAGCATGATCATCATCACAAATAGGTGGGAGGCCTTTGGGAGTCCCAAATACCTTGGAATTATTGTCCAAGACTTTTTGGAGATCTTGAGAAATGGATGATTTCGATGTGGGAACCTCTAGTGAACATAATTATGCAATTATGCCTTGCTATTCTTTCTTTAGATTTTTTTTCATTCCATTAGAGCCGATTATCTTTCTCAGTTTCCCTGTGATACCCATTAATTCAATTTCCTTTCCTTCTAAGGAGAATTTCATGAAAATTTCTTGAAAATTAAAAGCTATTGTACCTAAGGTTTGTAGCCATTGGGCTCCTAGTACAACATCAGAACCACCCATTGGAATGGAAAGCATTGGGCTATTCAATACATATTCTCCTATGGATAGCTTGATATTATGGCACTTTCCTGAGCAATTTATGGTTCCTCCACTTGCAACCATCACTTGACACTATGGTGTTGTATATAGGAAGCAATTCAATTCTTTGGCTATCTTATAATGAATAAATCTATGGGTACTTCCTAAATCAATCAACACTATTACCTTTTTCTTCTTGATATGCCCTTCTATCTTGATAGTTTGAGGAGTGGTAATTCCAGCTAATGCATTACAAGATATGGTCAGATTCATTTCTTGTTTTTCTAGGGATTTTTCTTGGTGTATATCCTCTTATTTTGACATTTTTTATTCCTTTTCCTCCTCCTCTTCACAATATATGTAAAATAATTTCTTCTCTGCACACTTATGACCTTTACTGTATTTGCTATCACAAATGTAACAAAGCCCTTTTGCTCTTTTCTCTTCCAATTTTTGTGGTGTCAAACATGTAGGTTGTGGATGGCTAGGGTTAGCAACACTTCCATATTTATGATTGTGAGTGGTAGGCTTCCTTGTTGCCATAATTTGGCTTTCCATTTTTCTTGCCAACCTGAATGCCTTCTCCAATGAATTTGGTTCCCAAAGGTGAACCTCATATTGGATGTTATATGTTAAAGTCCCTATGAACATATCAATCCTATGCTCCTCTGGAATATCTTTTACCCTTATACTCAATTTTTGGAAGTCCTCAATGTGCTCCATCATTGAACCCTTTTGTTTGAAATTCATCAATTGGCTAAAAAAAGTGTTGCTTTTTGTATCCTCATAATGTGCTATCGTTTCATCTGTAAAAATAACCCAAGTGACAATTTGTTAACGAGAGAAAAGCCATCGATACCATACAAACTGATTTGGTTCCAAATATAAAGTTGCAATGCATACCTTTTGTGTGTTTTGCACATTATGGAGATCGAAAAATTGCTCCATCTGTAGTATCCATGTTCCAGGATCCTTGCCATCAAACTTCCACATATCGATCTTTGGAACATGGTGGTTCTTCGATCCAATGTTAGAGTCTATGAAATCATGATTAACTTCTATTTTGTTCTCATCATGAGTTTCCTTTACTACCTTTTTCACATTAGTAAGCATTTTTTGTAGAAGCTTTGTCAAATCTATCTTCAAATCTTCCATGCTTGTCTTCAAATCTGTCTTCAAATTGTCCATCTTAGTTTCCACATCATGCATATTAGCTTCCACACTATCCATCTTAGCTTCCATGCCATCCATCTTAGCTTCCACACCATTCATCTTAGCTTCCACGCCATTCATCTTAGTTTCTCACCTTCCATCTTAGCTTCCACACCATCCATCTTAGCTTCCACGTCGTCCATCTTAGCTTCCATGCCATTCATCTTAGTTTCTACACCTTTCTTTAAACCATCCATCTTATCTTCCATGCTTTTCTTTAAACCATCCATATTAGCTTCTACAATCATCCATCTTAGCTTCTGTTACCTTTTGTGTGAGTGATATTTGTTGTACTTGGTCTTGCAATTTTGATATATCATGTTGCATTTCTTCCTCTTCTTCATGATTCATGCCAGAGCTTTCAGATTACTTACTAGGTGTTTCCATTTTATTTCTTCGGGGCATCAATTACCGATAATAATTCTTCACTATGCCCTTTGAATTACTAATTTTTCAAACCAAGCTTATGCAAAAATTGAAAAAAAAAACCACACACCTTTTTTTCACTTTGTAGGAGCGTGATATTGAATCTGATGTATTTTTGTGATTTCAGCTCTTCTAGTTCTGGAATCGCGACCTTCCATAGCTCTGTGTGTCCTCTTTCTAATGCCACCAATCTGATCGAAATTGGATTCTCTAAGAAATATTTATGCTCAATCTCCCAAGATGACCTGATTATATACCTTTTCATAAGAGCAAACTTGTATGAAGTGCCACGTGTCACTTTTCTTACCTTTGGATTTGAAAAATATATACAAGAAACTACAATCTATCCTCTTTCTTTAACTTCTTACTAAATTTCAATCTGATGCTTAGAGAGACAATTATGACAATTTTCTCACGGTGACCTGTTTGGAATGTAATTCGGGGGTCTGTACAAACCCTAAATTCCTCAGACTATACCTCCGAAAGTATAGCGATACAGGATCTGAAATTCGGAGTCGAGGTTCAGACTGATTTCTTGTCAAATGGGTTTTTGTTTTAGCTTTTACTTCATAGCGAAAGAGTTATAGTGAAAAACCCATGATGACATGTTTTAGATTACATTCTGGAGCTTGCAAAAACCCTAACTTCCTCAGATCATATCTCCGAAAATATAGTGAAACAAGCTCTCAAATTTGTACCCAAGGTTCAACATGATTTCATCTAAAATGGGGTTTTATTTGCTTCGGATACATCAGAGGAAAAAAGTTATAGCTAAAATTCCACGATGACCTATTTGGAGCAGCGAAACCCTAGAATCCAAAGCTCTAATGCCAAATGTTAGGAAACTAGCTCACAAAAAGATAAAATGATAGATCAACGCCTTAATATTCAGCCTCTTCAAGGGGGAAACCTCCTTTACATTACACAAATGAACAATTCTTGAATGATACAAATGAAAAAACCTCCTTTCTATATATAGGAGTCTAAGGGGTCACAATATAACCAAGCTGACCTAACAATAATAATATAAAGGCATGAAAATAACAATAGTGGGATTCTATGGGGTATAATAGTAACAATATGGGGACAATAGGGGCACATAAATAACAATAAGGGATATAATGACAATAGTAATGGGGGAATCACTACTATTATAGGGACCTAACAAATTTTAACAACAATTTTCTTTCACCCCCATTTCTATAAATATAATTGTGTATTTGTAGCGTGAGAGCCATATTTGGCAGAAGAAAAACCTTGTAAAAACTTGAAAGTGATGTTAATTTAATGGCTAACATAAAGGGAGGGACAACATGGATCCACAGTATGAGGAGAGGATAGTTATGTGCCTTGAAATTTAGGAACCAACATGCATTAAATTCATTAAACCAACAACCACTCGAGTTAAATGGTCTAAGGCCAATTATTGCAGTGTCGACCAACTCTCCATGACAAGAACCGATGATATGTAATTGTGTGATGTGGGTGTAGGATGGTTGCCATCCCCATTTCCCCTTGCATCTCAAGTTCAAAAGGTGATGTCAAAAGAATTTACAATAAAATGGACAACGAGAGGGAAAGTGCAAGAAGAAGTAAACAAAGAAAAAAAGAATAAGATCACACAAAGAGAGTACATATAAGCTCCCTACTTTTATATCACTTTTTTTTCTTTGCCTCCTTCTGGAATCAGAAGAGGGAACTCATTGTTGGTTGTGGAGTATGAAAAACTATTGGAACCATGGGTACATAAGAGGAAATGATGATGGAATCAAGCTGCAAATCCTTGGGTGTGATCGAAAACCCTATGGATTTTAGTGGTAACCTAGTGAATTTTGTGTTTAATGTCATTGGAATATGTGTCAATGGCTTAGTGGTAAATGGGAGGCTCATTAAATTGCTGAATCATTATGGTGCTTGATGTATAGATGATAAACCACCTAGACAAGGAAATTTGAGTCATTGTGGTCCTTGTTGGAGAGTTGTGAAATCACCTGGATTGTGGACCATATACCCTCGTGGTGCTTTTTATTAAAATATAGTTGTTAAACCACTTCGAAATCTGATTCGATCCCCTAGAATACAAAATACCCCATATGTACCTTGGGTGAAACCTTGTGAATGAGTTCAAAGAACTAGTGAGTCACTATGGTGCTTATTGCTAGAGGGTGGATGATAAACCACCTAGATAGTGAAATTCATATCTTGAGTGTTTACCAAGCATTTGTTTGAAATATCCCTAAGAAAGCATCCCATCATAATTTGCATAAGGATCAGGGTGGTGAGCTCCAACGAAGTTGTAGTGTAGTTGGCCTATGGTTGGGTGGAGAGTTGAAGTCTCTCCTTCAGTTTCCAGCCATATTAATATACTAAAATAATTCTATTATCATTATATATTTGAGTTATGAAATATGATGTTACATGAATTGCATATTTATATAATGAACTCTCGCATATTTCTAAATGTTATGGAATGTCTGAATTGTGAAAATCACCTTTATGCTTATGATTTACATGATGTCTTGTATCTTATGAATTTAATGAAAGTATATACTATGTTTTCCAACACCTCATCCATTGTTGATGTGATAAATTTTGTTACTACATTCATTCATTACACTATCATGGTTGAGAATGTAATGCCTCATTTCCTCATACAACTTATGTAGTTTAAGAGAGGGTATTTAGTACCCATTGTAATGTTGTCTATACTCATATTATTGCACCCAATAGAGTTACTAAACATCTAATGTTGAGAATGTCCAAACATTGTGTGAGAAATTAGTATAATTAGAGTGACTGGTGTGGTGTTATGTTGGTCATGAGGATCAATAGGATGAACTAACATGATAATAGGCTCACAAGAAAAATTGACACCAAGGGACTACTAGTAGAACTTTGCCCCAACGAAACTGTCATGTGATCCCGCATGGAATTCGATCAATGGTCAATTAGTCTCGGGTGTTATATAACATATGTGCATGTGGGGGAGGAGGGTCAAGCCAATGGTGGAACCTAGCCCAATGGAATCTCACAACCGCACCTTAGAATGACTAAGTGAGTGTACATTCAGAGAAGGTTGACACTAAAGCATCGAAAATCAAATGAATGAAGGGAATAGAGTGGGATTGGAGTGGAAACATGAGTATCAAAATGTTACCATTAGGCTTTTGGACCTTGGGGTAACTTTAGGAACCAATCTATGAAGAAATTTGATGTCATATTTACCATTGACTATCTTCCATAAAACATTTGTGTGCAAGAAGGATTATGAATATTATGTCAATATTATAATATTACATATTTTCGTTGGAGTGACATAAATAAGTTATTCCTATCATATTCTCAAGCCTTTGGGATCTTGAAACATTTGAGTACATAAAGTAATAAGTAGACTGATACACTTGATTTCGAGAGTAGGTGGTCTAGTATTGGGCTCCATTGCGGGTGTTGGGTCTTGAGCCTTTGTGTCTTTGGTATTCTCAACTGAGGCTAGAGTAGAGGGGACGTTGGGTGTCTAATTTTGATATGAAATGGATCAATGGGCCCCTCCTCACGTGATGGGTCTTGACCATTGGTTTTATCATGTTAATAATATATGCATTGTTTTATCTACCTACCATAGCATGGTCTCTCTGCAGACTGACCTAGTGATGGTGTATAGTGTCGCAAGACTAGGACAGGGGCCACATGGAAAGTAGGGATGCCTTGGTCCTTTTACTAACCAAAATTTCTAATGATCATAAATTTAAATCCAGGAATCATAGTGAGGTAAAATTTATCTCATTAGAAATATCTCGACGAGTTGATGTTGATGGTGGTATGAAAATTAACTTCCACAAGACCTTAAGGTAGGAGGTATTTTGTAACCCCATATTCATAGCATACTTTGGGGACTAGGTTAAATATAATAGATAACACTTTGTGTAGATTGAGAGAGGACAAGCGGGTGGGAGGTTGGTTACATTGTGGTATCAAAGAAAAGGTTGAACACTAGACCTATGGGAAATAAAATTTGGAGCTCTGATATAGAATATTATCAAATCAAAGCTTCAACATTGGACCATTGGGAAATAAAATTTTGAGCCCTTATACAGAGTGGTGTTAGAGAAAAGGTTCAACAATGGACATAAAGAGGCTCACACATAAAGGAGAAAATCTAATCTAATAGTTTAGCTATTATATATGTTGATTTTAGACTCACTGTGGATGAAATTTCTATCGTTGGTAGATTTTTGATATCATATTTGGTTTTCTAAAATGTCTAACTAACCAGGGCTTTGATTTTTGAGTGAATTTAGATCAACATGCTTAGTGTTGACATACCAAGGTGGTGAGTTACTATAATTATGCTTGATTGAGCTAATGGTTGTGTGTGTGAAAACACATAAGATGGTACAAATCACAAAGGAAAATAGAGCAATCAGTAATAGAATGGTATAATACAGCATTGATGAAACCCATAATAATTAGAAGGACTCAATTGGGAAGAAGTTGGAAAAATAATATCATAATTGGATGGATACCATCATGAGCTTAAGATTTGAATTGAGGAGCTATAAGGAAAACAATAAAAATATTGTTAGAGCATAAGAAACATAATCACAGGTGAATTCAATGATCTTGCAGAGCTTGTGAGACTTGCAAAGGAAAAAGCATCATGAGTCTAGTGCTAGTTATCTAAGTAGGCAAAGATATAAAAAATTTCCATATAAAATTCAAAAATTTGTATTGGAAGCCAATAGGGAATAAGGAATAAATTCAAAGAAGAGGCATAGGCAAGCTAATGAAGACACAATGATAGGAAAAACTCCAATGAGCACTCTATAAATAAATACAAACAACCATGATCAACTATCTAGTTCTACAACAAGAATTTTCTCCCAACAATGGATAAATGAGAAGAGCTCAATGCCAGAGGAGTTCTGGAAGAAATTCTCCTACCCTTGATGGATAAATTAAGAGGAATGAAGAGGAAAAATCTTGGTTTCTGGGCTTGAAAAAATATTTTAGATTCAATGACTACTCTAAAAACATGAAGGTTACGATGGCCATTTTCAACTTGAAGGGAAACATTGATATATGATGGAAATATTTGAGGAATGTCAATGGAATCAAAGAGTATGAAATAGTGCGGAGAAATTTTGAGAAATGTTTTCAAGAAAAGTATCTCTTTGAGAGGTACTATGACAATAAGATAAAAGATATCCATGAGCATAAACTAGGACAACTTACCCTGGATGCTTACACCGATAGGTTCTTGGAGTTGTTGAGGCATGTGTCATAGATCAAGGATGAGAAGGTAAATATTCAAAGGTACCTTAGTGGGTTACCAAAATCCTACCAAGATATTCTTGAATTGATGAGCCAAGTACATTGGATGATACCATCTATAAGGCTAAGTATTTCTATGAGTAGTCCAAGCATAGGGTCCAATTTCAAGCAAACGAGAAGAAGAAGGGAAAAACCAATTTTAAAGGAAGAGGACCAAAAATGTCAGGACATAAGAAAATGGGTAAAAGTGTCAAATTCATCTCACTTGTTAAATGTGAATTCAACTGAAATGTCATGGCTTTCAATAGATATCAACCTGGTAACAAGATAAGAGGTCAAAGAACCCAAGATAAGTCCATTATAGTGTTGGGGATGTAGAGAGAACCACATGTTGAAGGATTATCCCAACCAATAGTAGAACAAAAAAGTATTTTATAATGTCGAAGAGGAAGCAATGGTGAACAAGGTAGCATAAAGTGTACCACAAATTTATGTGGAAATGGACAACAAGCAAGTAGATCATCAAGCCTCGATGATAAAAATGGAAGGTATGGTCACCAAATATCCTATTTCAATTTTAATTAATATGGGTTCAAATTTTAGTTATTCTAGTCCTAAATTTGTAGGGATGTGTTCTTTTCAAAGGAAGCCTCACGCAAAATCATGGCTAGTCTAACTAGTCATAGGAGCCAAAACGAGGGTGACATAATTAGTTAAATTGTGCCTCTTGGAGTTGGGAAACATTCCCACTAAAACGACCCTCAACGTGTTTTTTCTATCATCATATGACATATTGAAGGCCATGGACTAGCTAACAGCCCATTGAGTTAAGTTGCATTGCTATAATAAGTCGTTGGAGTGTCTCAACAATGGTGGATAGGAAAGAGTGTTGCAATGAAAGAGAAAACCAATTTTGGTCAAATAGATCTCAACACTACAAGTGGAAAAATACAGCTAGAAGAGGTGTGCCCTATATGTAGTTCAAGTGACTAGGGGATCAAATAGCACAAAGATATGAATGGAATCTCATACCATTCTAAAGCATTTCAATGACATGTTTCTAGAATAAATGTTTGGATTTCCACCTAGAAGGGGAACCAAATTCTTCATTGAGTTGATGCACAATTCAACACTAATTTCAAAAGATCCATATCGCATGAGTGTTGAGCCTCAAAACTACCCT
The DNA here is from genome assembly GCA_000404065.3 of Pinus taeda. NCBI lineage: Eukaryota > Viridiplantae > Streptophyta > Pinopsida > Pinales > Pinaceae > Pinus > Pinus taeda. The sequence continues at coordinate 176,970 of APFE030045240.1, read as the reverse complement.
TTCCTTAGCAACTCGTCTCCTCCCTTTTCTTTGTTTTTCCATGAAGAAAATGCATCCCTATCATCAATAACTAGTATATATTGCCTTAAGGAGAACATTTTAGTGATTTACATGTTATGCTTTTATGTTTTGTTGTTTGAATAAGTTTTTGTCTTTCAACTACAGAACGCAACCTATTCTATAGATAATCTTCTATTCCGTAGCTATCTTCATGCTTTGACAGGTTACAGGTGTCAAATGAGGAAACCGGCCACATGGGCGTCTCTGTAATGGTCACGACACAGATCCTATCCTAGTCAACCAACCCAAATCGACAAAGAAACCAACTCAAGGCTCTGGTCAATGGAGAAGTCAAACATAGAGACCAAAGGCAAGATGACTCTGTTTTGTGGATAATCAACACGTTTCACAGTGATGGGATCCGAAACAACTTCCTGAACCCACAGACTCCAACAACCATCTGTGCAACCGAATCCAATAGAAATCATCTTAGATTTATGTCTCCAGCAACTAAGGGAGAAAATTTTGTGTGCTTGTCTGCTATGCATTTTTGGCTGTAGCTTATTTTTCTCCACAAACAGTTGCATAATTTTCTTATAAATACCTATATATAGAACTCAGAACCAATTCGAATTTCTTGATGTATTAAGCTCAGATTACTGTTCTGTCATTTTGAAAGCTAAATTCTTGTGATTTTTTAATATGAAGACTGCAATTTTTATGGATATCTGAAAGCGTTTCTTGGAGTTTTGATTAAGTACACATAACCTAAGTAGTTGTAGAGGGCCCCTACACTGACTAAGGTTTCATTTCATTTTGTTTTATCTTTTCTAGTTATGTCTAAATTCATCATTTATTCCATAGTGTTCATAACCAATGAGTCTTTTCTATGTTTTTTTATTTATCTTCTCTTAGTATAATGAAGTACAGAATTCCTCAAAATGTCATCACAAGGAGGTTTTTCTCCCAAAATTGAGAGGCAGAGTAACTAAGCACTTCATTTAGTTTTTTTTTCCATAATATATAGTTGCAATTTCACTTTCAGTTTTTGGTATTTCATTTAGTCTTGTTTTTGTAATTGAATTGACAGTAGTTGCAATTTTACCTATTACTTTATAGCTCATGATTTGGAAATAATGGTGTGATTAGAAATAGAAACTCTGTTTTCATTTTTTGATTAAACTTTGGTTTCAAATCTTACTTAAGCTCTTTTTAGTTCTCATTTCTTTAGGTTCTTAGCAGTCATTACAGAAGTTAGAATTAAGATTTTTTTAAGTAGATTGTAAATCATTAGGGATTAAAGGATCAAAACCCCCCAAAACAACATAAAACTCAAAAGCAATGAAGTAAGAAGGGTCATCTATCACATATAGTGCACTACACTTCATCAGTTTACGATACTCAGATTGATGATTTATGTAGAGCAATTTAGGACATTAAATTGACCAAAGAATGAGCACACCAGAATTAGTGGAGCTCAAACTACAACTCAAAGAAATGTTTGATCAGGGATATATCAGACCCAAGGTATTTCCCTAGTGTCCCCCAACATTGCTTGTGAAGAAAAAGGATGGTGCATTGTGGTTGTGTATTAAATACTGATAATTATATAGCACCATGGTGAAAAATAAATACACACTTCCAAAAATTAATGATTTATTTGATTAGTTGAGAAGGCTTGTGATATTCTGAAGAATAAATCTAAGATCTCGTAATTATTAGGTGGAAAGGAAACCTCGCCTTTACTTGAAGATAGTTAGAGATTTTGTTTCTTGTTATTATTCATATCATGGATTAAATTATATTTGTTGCACCAATGGATTTAATGTTAATTTATGTTGTGACAATGATCTCAGTAATTTACTTTTATGACAAATAATTTTTCTCTAAGAGATTAGTTTTAAGGCTATGTTATGCCATTAGATTTATGTCGAGGTTAGAATAACATAGTGTTTAATCTATGCATGATTATAACAAGAAAGACTAGAGAATATCTAAGTAGTGATTTCAATAATGGCCCTGGGACCCTTGCCTGGAAATGGGATTGCATGCCTAGATGCATGTGCAAATTAATATGGGTGATTGATTAACTATTTGGAGGGAGTCATTAAACCTATTAATGAAGGTGTACCTTAATAAATTGGTTTAATCGTAAGTACCTATTTTCCCAAAATCAACCAACAGTTAATCACCAGACTAGAATTCTGATAGATATAAATCAGAAAACTAAGGATTTCAAGGATTAAAATAGGAGTGACTCGACATGATGAGAGGCAATAGACCTCAATAGTAACCCCACAAGTGAGGGAGAATTATGATTGATAAAAATAAAAAAACTAAGGATTTTAGGGATTAAAATAGGAGCGACTCGACGTGATGAGAGGCAATAGACCTCAACAGTTACCCCACAAGTGAGGGAGAAATATTATTAATAATGAATTCCATCTTGTTCTATTGCGTTTGAGAAGAAGCTACTAGGTGGAAAGATGCAACATATTTATTATAGATTTCCATTATAGTCTCAAATTGGAAATCCCAAAAGCACCCAACTACGAATCCCTGTTCATTCCCAGAATAATGTTAAGCTCAAGGAATAAACTTGATTTACAACCTATAGTTTATTTGTGAATTACATGGTTACTGACTGTAGATACTATTGAAAAATAACTTTAAGCCACACATTATAAACTTCTGAAATAGTATATCGTTGAGCATACTCTAAAAGGAAATGACACCATAAGAATTTGGTATTTGGAAAAACAAAGACTAAACCATAGCTAGAAAATAAACTGCTAGAATGAAGAAATTTAGGACAGAAGCATATGATTTGGAAAATAAATTACCATAGGACAATACACACAGTCATATCCACAGTCACTGAAATACAATTCCTTTTAAAGAAAACATTACAACATATACGAAGGTAAATAGACATTATAAATTTAACATGAGTCTGTAGTGACCAACATTATTGTACATGAGAGGATAAAATCAATACTAGACTAGAACAATAATTTTATTTCAGATAGAGAATCGTATTTATGTTTATGGTGAACTACATCTTATATAAAAAGAAGAAATTGTTCCTCAATCTCACCAAACAGAGGTATGGCATACGCCCAAATTAGAGCTTCAATATATAAATGAGAACAATAAATAAAAGACAAGGAGGATGAACTATGCAAACATTAGCCTTCAATATTATATATTAACACAAAGAAAATGCATTCATGATAACAAATAAGATGAGCCTGAAGCACCCTTATCACCAGATGCAAACATGGTAGAAATATGAATTCATTCTAAATAACTAAACATAAAGCAAGATGTACTATTATCACCAGTTTACAACATACTAGAAGGATAGGATAATTTTGTAAACGTAACTAGAAAGTGAGGTGTTACAATAATGTTCAAAATAGAAAATTCTCCATTAAATCATATTATTACATTGTTTTCCTTTAACAAGGAGGCACATATAAACACTAATCATAGTAGAAAAATAAAGGAGAAAATTAGAACCCTTGAACATGGGTTCAATCTCTGCTAATGATTTGAATACACTGGATATCTATGAGACTCGAGAGCATGCCTCTCCCTTTAGCTCTTAAGTATTAGGAAAATTACATATTCCAATTCTCAAAAATGGTAAGGTAATCTAGAGAGGGAGGTTCCTGCAAAGAAAACAACCTGGAAGGAACAAAATGTAGTATCAGTACTCACTGAGTCATGAAAACCCTTGAAATCAGTTAAGGAAAAAGACTGTACCAGTCAAGCCATAAGAATAGTAAAATTAGTGGGTAGAAACATCCCTAATTGAAATTAAGAGAAAGTATAACTTAAATCTCTAGAAAATTATGAAAGGCCACTAGGTACTAGGTATACAGGGTGTTGATATTATACTGGCTTTAAAACGATAGAATTGAATAAAAAGAAAAACAATAGTATAAAGGAAAGGGAACTGTTGAAATGATGGGGTTTCGGCGAGCCACATTTGCTGAGGGATTTCCCACATAATCCCAGCTCTATCCAAAACATTCAGGTTGTCCATGAGGCAAAAACCATGAATGACATTTCATAGAATATTCCTAGAATTAGTGCAACATTGGAGGACAAAAAAGATGAGCACCAATCTACTATGCTTGAAATCAAAGGTACTATACTAAACCAAATCATGTCTATTTTAATTGATTTGGTGGCCATTTTAAGTTGCATCAGCCCCCAAATTGTGGAAAAGTGTAATTTGAAATCAAATAAATTCATAAATGTGTGGTTGGTCCAATTGGCAACCAAGACTGAAAGAAAGGTAACTAGTCAAGTAAAACAATGTCTTTTGAATTTAAATGGGTATTCTACAATATAGAATTTAAATATTCTTCCCTTGCGATATTATGATCTATTGATATGCATGGATTGGTTGGAAAAGAAAGCAGTCGTTATAAATTTCTTAGAGAAATAGTTACCTGTGTTGATCAGAATTGACACACCAGGTTAATTAGGAGGAAGCCAAAACCAATATTGGTCCGACAAATTTAAGCCTTGTATCTGAAAAGAAGTGCAAGAAAAGGATGCCAACTGTACATGGTGTAGGTGGAGAACAATGATCAGTCAACAAAAAAAAAGAAAATTTAATACCCTATCCATCATTAAGGAATTTCAAGATGTATTTCTAGAAGAAATTCAAATATTACCCCCACATAGGGACATATATTTTACCATTGACTTGGTATCGAGTGTTGTCCCTATACCGAGAGCTTTGTATCAAATGAGCACATAAGAATTGTTGGAGCTGAAAATGAAATTACAGGAACTCCTGAATAAGGGTTATATTAGGCCCAATGTTTCACCATGAGGGGCACATGTACATTTTATCAAGAAGAAGGATGACACATTTAGAATGTGCATTGATGATGATTAGTTGAATAAGTTAACCATTAAAAACAAATATCCATTGCCCCATATTGATGATTTATTTGACCAGGGAAGGGAGGAAACAATTTTCTCAAAAATTGATTTACGAACTAGTTACCATCAACTGTGCATGAAAAATGAAGATATCCATAAAACAACCTTTAGAACTAGATAAAGTCATCATGATTTTTTTGTGTCACCTTTCGGACTCACAAATGCACCAACAACTTTCATGTGCTTGATGAACAATATACTTCACCCTTACCTCGACAAGTTTGTACTAGTATTAATTGATGATATTCTAGGGTATTCAAAGAATGGGGAGGAACACAAAGAGGATTTGAAACTATTATTACAAATGTTAAGAGAGCATCAACTATATGCAAAACATAGAAAATGTGAGTTTTTTAAAGGTAGTGTACAATACTTGGGACATGTTATTTCCATGGAAGGATTATCAATGGATTGTGAAACGATCGAGGTTATCATGAATTGTTCCATACTGAAGGATGTATCCAAAACCCACTCATTTATGGGAATTTCTAAATACTATCAGAGATTTATAGAACCCTTTTGGAGACTATCTTATCCTATCACCTCATTGCAGAAAAAGGGTGTGAAGTTTCAATGGACAACGAAATACTAGGAAAATTTTGATAAGCTAAAACAATTGTTGACCACAAACCCTATACTAAAAATCGCGGATCCAAGTAAATATTTCACTGTTTGTATTGATGCCTGTTTAGAAGGCATTGGAAGAGTATTAATGCAAGAGAATGTTGTACTAGAGTATGGGTCCAAGAAGCTGAAAGTGCACGAGAAAAACTATGTAGTGTATGATTTGGAATAGGAAATAGTGATACATGTGCTTAAAATGTGGATACATTATTTCCTTGGGAAGAAGTTTATACTAGTAACTGATGACATCATTCTGAAGTATTTTTTCAGCCAACCACACCTAAATGCTAGGAAAGCAATATGGCTGGAATTCCTCAGTGATTTCGACTTCGAAATACAACACATAAAAGGCAAGGCAAACAAACTAGCAGATTGTCTAAGTTGGCATGCTCATACAGTGTTAGAGATATCTGTTAGTAGTGTAAGTAATGATTTTATAGAACATGTGAAGAATTTAATATAGCAAGATACTCAATATGTAGAAATGCAGAAAAAATTACAACAAACAAGAAATTCAATATATGCTAAAAATTCAGAAAAATTGCTCACATACTGGAATCAGTTATATATTCCTAATGTGAGTACACAGAAGAAACAAAATTGCATGAGTATAATTGATTACCCTATGCAGGCCATCCCGGTTATTAAAAAAATATTACCAAATTAAGGAAAATTTTGTTTTGGCCCAGTATGAAAAACAATGTGGCCAAATATCTAACAAGGTGCATAGAATGTCAATAGGTAAAGGTGGAGCATCAATATTCGACCTGATATTTGAACTCTCTACCCATACCTATATGGAAGTGGGAGGCAATTTCAATGGAATTTATCACTTAATTACCAATTTGGAAAAAATGCTAGCATGATTTGATCATGGTGGCAATTGATGTGCCGAATAAAACATCCCATTTTATACCATTGCAATCTATGTTTGGGACTGCCTAGATAACTAATATTTTCATGAGAGGCATCTTTCATTTGCATGGAATACATAAAGTAATAGTATAAAAGAGGATGCTAAGTTTACCTCCAAGTTTTGGAGGGCATTATTTAAGGTTATGGGAACATAACTGAACTTTAGTACAACATATCAACTGCAGACGGATGGAAAAGTAGAAAGGACAAATCATATTTTTGAGGATATTCTAAGAATGTATGTTATGAATCAACCTACTAAGTGGGAGAACTTTTTGCATTAAGTAGAAATTTCATATAATTATAATTACCTAGATTCTATTAAAATGAGCCCCTTCGAGGCTCTGTATGGAAGAAAATGGTATACACCGTTAAGCTAGAGTTAACCAAAATATAAGCTAATATTGGGGCTAGATACACTGAAGGAAATGGAACAGATTATGCGAAAAACTAGATAGAACATCAAAACAGCATAAGATCGACAAAAATATTATGCTACCAAAAAAAATTTCATAAAGAGTTCAACATCGGAGACCATGTATATTTGTGGGTAAAGCCCAAGAAGAGTACTCTAAGCATAAGGACGTGCACACAGTTGGCACCATGATTCTGTGGGCCTTTTGAAATCATGGTTGGAGTTTGTCTAGTAGCCTATATGATGGCTTTACCTGGCCATATTAGAGTTCAAAATGTATGTCATGTGTCCTTGTTAAAAGAGTATTTACTTGATAGTTCTCATGTGATTGAGTGGAATCTATTACAGGTGGAACCCGAAGGAGATTTCCTGTTCGAGCCACTTCGTATCTTGGAGCGAAAGAAAACTGTGCTTTGAAATCGAGTTTTCACTCAGGTTAAGGTGTAGTGGAGGCACTTTACACCTAAGGAGGCCAGTTGGAACGAGAATATATAATGAAGGAGGCACACACAACACCGTTCTGGTAAAAGGAAAAGAACAATAAACATTGAGGACGGTGTTGTTTTCGAGAGGGGAAAGAGGTGAGACCCCCTGCTATTATAGAAACATTTTATTTTGTATGTAATTATTCTTAGTATGTTGGAAAATGAGCCACAATGAACTAATTATTTGGAATAGTTGATGTAATTAAATAAATAAATTGTTGAATAAACCTGGAAATTCTGGGGAAAGAAACGATGGAGTAAAAATATGCTTTCCCAAATCTGAAGTGAATTGGATTTGATCAAAATTCCTTAAATAAATATACTTAGTTGAAGATAAATGCCGAGAAAAGCACTACAGGAGATAAAATAAGGCTTTATGAGGAAAAACTAAAGAAAAACCTAGGTTAAAGGGTTAACAGATCACTGAAAGGCGGGACGCTGGCAAGGAAAAATATGTTGGAAAAATAATGTTAAAAATATATTATGAGGAATCATGCGAGGCTACTAATACCACGGAAGATGATCTTAGCTCGGGGGCGACCAGAGGCTGGTCCAAGGTTGGGTAGATCAATGTTGTTCCAGACATGATTTCCAGACACGACTATTGGTTAGAGATTTTGTTTTATGTCATTATTCATATCATGGATTAGACTAAATTATATTTGTTGAACCATTGGATTTATTGTTAATTTCTGTTGTGAGAATGATCTCGGTAATTTACATTTATGATAAAGAAGTTATGCCATGAGAACTTAGTTATAAGGTTTTGTTATCTTATTATATTTAATGTTGAGGTTAGAAGAACGCAGAGTTTAACCTATGCATGCTTATAATAGAAAATACCAGAGAATATCGGAGAGTGGTTTGCATAAAGGCCCTAGGAACCTTGCCTAGAAATGGGGTTGCATGCGTAGCTACATGTGACAATTAGAATGGGGGAGTGATTAACTATTGGAGTGACTGATTAATCCTACCAATGAAGGTGTACCTTAGTAAGCTAGTTTAATCGTAAATTCCCAAAATGAACCGTCTGTTAATCACGAGACCAAAATTTTGATTGATACAAATCAGAAAAGTAAGGATTCTGGGGTTTAAAATATGAGCAAATTGACATGCTGAGAGGGAACATACCTGAGCAGAAACACCCCAAGTGAGGGAGAAATATTATTAATGAGAAATCCCATCTTATTATATTGCATTTGACAAGAAACTACTAGGTAAAAGATGCAGCAAATTTATACAAATTTCGATTATAGTGTCAGATTGAAAATCCCAAAAGCACGAAGCTATGAATCGTTGTTCATCCCTAGAATAGCGTTAAGATCAAGAAATCAAATTGATTTACTAATTGTAGTTTAGTTGTGAAATAGCTAGTTATATATTGTAGATACTATTGCAAAATAACTTTAAGCTACCGACTATAAACTTCTAGAATAGTATATTGTTGAGCGTAATCAGAAAGAAAATGACACCATAAGAAATTTTTGATTTGGGAAAACAAAGACAAAACCATAACGAGAAAATAAAATGCTCGACTTGGAAAATTTGGGTGAGAAGAATATGGTTTGGAAAAGAAATTACCATAGGACAACATGCATAGTGATGTCCATAGTCACTGAAATATAATTCTTTTTAAAGCAAGCATTACAACATATCCAGAGGTAAATATACTTTATAAATTTAACATGAGTCTATAGTGACCAACATTATTGTACCTGAGAGGATAAACTCAATACTATACTAGAATAGTAATTTTATTTTAGAAAAAGAACCTAATTTATGTTTATGTTGAATTCCAACCTATATAAAAAGAAGAAATCGTTCCTCAAGTTAACCAAATAGAGGTATGGGATATGCCTAAATCAAAGGTTCAATTATATAAACGAGAACAATAAATAAAAGATAGAGAGCATGCTCCAGCCCAATATTGGCCTTGAATCTTATATATTAACACAAACAAAATGCATTCAACAAATATGATGAGCCAAAGGCGCCCTTATTGCAAGATGCAAACATGGTAGAAATAAACATTCATTCTGAATAACTAAATAGAGAGAAGGATGCACTATTATCTCTAGTTTACAACATGCTAGAAGGATAGGATTATTTCATAAATGTAACAAAAAACGAGGTGCTACAATAATGTCCAAAAATGAAAATTCTCCATTAAATGGGATTATTACAATGATGGCCTTGCTAAAGGAGGCACATATAAACACTAATCAGATAGATAAACAAAAGAGAAAACTATAACCCTTGAATAGGGGTTCAAGCTCTGTTAGTGATTCGAATACAGTAGATATCTATGAGACTCGAGAGCACACCTAGATCTTTAGCTCTTAAACATTATGAAGAGCCATTAACAACAACAAAGTTACATATTCCAGTTCTCAACTGTGGTAAGGTGATTCGGAGAGGGATGTTCGTGTAAAGAAACCGACCCAGAAGGAACAAAATGCAGTATTAGTACTCGTCGAGTCATGAAAGCACTTGGACTCGATTAAGGAAAATTATTGTGGGTATACCTATACCAGTCAAGCGACAAGAACGTTAAAATAAGTGGGTAGAAACATACCCATTGAATTAAAAGAAAATACACCCTAAATCTCTGGAAAGTTATGAAAGGATGTATCACCTATGTGGTAGGCATAGTATAGAAACCTCCTTATTGTATCCATATTTCCAGAATAGTAAAAATAAGAAAAACACCAACACAAACTGTGGTTATGTGATTGAGCTTATGAATTAACTTGACAAGAAAGCCATTTATTACGAAGGGAAAAACCTTAGCAGTGATACTGGGTATCGAGCATTGTGATGCGATGGTCACTAGGACCCAAGCCAACCTAGTGAAAATTCTCATACCCATCCTGTGCATAAGAATGGGATGATTAGAACCGCGTTGAGAATAATATACATCCATGGAACTCTAGATGATAAAAAATATATTACCTGGTTGATGGAAATTGGCTTGAAGAACCGCCATTGCTCCAATTGTTGTCTTGACACTGGTATTGAAGGAAAACACATAAAATATAGGTAAGTTGAGCCACCTAGTTTCCAGTCAAATTTCACGCCATGGCTAGGGTCAGCCCAAGCTTGGATACTGAACAATAGGTGGTGGCGACAATAGATGCATGACAGGGGCAAGAAAACACGGTCACACTACAATGTTGTAGAACCCTCCGCTGTGGTGGCAGAGTGACAAACCAAATAAATGAAGGGAAATCAGGGAAACATATTAAGGTTTAGACAAAACAATTTACACCCTTGATGAGTGAGAGGAGATATGGGCTGTAGAAGTCCTACTGCCTCAGCTAGAGTGAAGGAAATGTGCATTAGTACCCATTCACATGGGCCAAAACGTGTGGAGTGAGCCAGTAGGAGGTGGGGTGGAAGGGCGGAAAAATTGTAGTGCTGAATGAGAATCTAAGCATATACATAGGTGGTATTAACAATTCGGAGGAAGTACCGGGCACATGCGCCATTAATTTAGAGGTGAAATGTTATACATATTGATAACCATTGCAACTGGGCATACCTTTAATATGAATCATGTTAATCAATCAAGGGGCATAAAGTGAGAGGGGTCTAATAGATATTACATCCCAACTATATAACCAAACTTAGATATGTAGGGTCTTCATCAAACAAGAAGCGATTCATTTAGCACTCCAGTTTAGACAAGCACCAATTAAAAGGAATATTGACTGTAAACATAGGCCAAGAAGAGGCGGAAAGTCATAAGTGTAATGCTAAATGTAATGCTAGATACAAATATATGATCATGCAAGGAAAAAAAAATCAAATAAGTAATGCACCTCGTGGATGTGCATATAGCGATGTGTTGTTGTAGGATAAGTTCATGACACTCAAGTTGCAAACCTTTCTTCAAATTTTGCACTCTAAAAAAAGATTTGCACACTCATAGATTTTACCACACAGATTGATAAATAAGAGAACAAGATAAATCTAGACTAAAACATGTACATATAAAGCTTTTAATAAATAAATTATGTTTATTAAAGATAAAAAATAAATACTTTTCCTTTTTTCATTTTATCTTTAATATA
>APFE030045240.1:126088-160250 GCA_000404065.3 Pinus taeda | reverse complement strand
CCATTGTTTCTCAATAATAAATAGGCCTTTGAGCCTCATTGTAACATGGTTTAGAGGCATGTAGCCACCACATCTCTTCTTAGAGATAAGATACCATCGCCCGAGCTATTCATGTTTCCATTATGTTTGTAAGCATATTTCAATATTTGATATTAATGAAATGAAGTGTTGTTTCCACTGCATTTTTGTATTTATGGTTATATCTGTAATTTGTTACATTCGTGTTTAAATCCAGATCAATTCCAGCCAACAACTATGGTAAAATTTAAAACATTTGTCTTGAACATATTAAGGAACTTAAGGTGTTGATATGTTGTCATTTGGTTTAGTTGGATAATTCTCTCTGAACACACTATGTAAATAATATTAAAAATATAAAATACTAGTAATATCAATAAAATAGAATTAACATAGTAAGTGAAAGAATTAACATGTATAGTGAAATCAACACATTGATTTTATTGTACATGCACTAATAGAGTATTGTAATGAGGAATAAGTGACACCTTTATATGTAAACCACTCAATTTATTTTGAGTTTCGACAAGATTAATCATAATTAGAAAAATTCCATTATCTTATTAACACAATCTAGATGAGGCATAATCCATCAATTGGATTCTAGGTTGCACAAGTTAACAACATTGCAATAAACAAATACAAAAAATGAAAGTGAAGATGGACAATATTTAAAGTCACAAAGCTATCCAAGTCCATGAAAATCAATTTGTCTATTTACATCTAAAAGTATCATTTTCAGGTTTGTAAGAATAATATTTTCATGTTAGTAGATATAGACATGTAAGTTTAATTATAAGAAAAACTGATTATAGTAGACATGTATTGATTTTAGTGTACTTTTTTATTATTATCATTTCTAGATAAATGTATTTCAAAATTGAATACAAATTGATATTTAATAGAAATAGAAATAAAAATATAAATTGGCGTGTGCATTAATACCACTGCATTTATTTAAATATACATGCACTTATTTCTATGTACATGTTTTATCATTTCTAAATCAAAACTCATAAATTATATTTCTAAATAATACTCTTTACATTCTCATAAAATCAAGAAAACTAATTAAATTTCAGATGGTCAAACTAATTTCAAAGATATATGTATACATAATGCCAATCATTTATTAAAAACCAAAAAGAAAAGAAAGATTGATACTAATTATTTTCAATAATATTATCTATACTTTCAATTAACTTAATAAAGCGATTAAATTTCAAATGATCAATATCATGCTACACACACACACACACATATAATTTCATATTATATGCAAACTGTTTCAGTCTATTCAAAACTAAAAAAGATATATTAACATTGGCTATTTTCAATAATACTCCCTCTACTTTCGATCAATTGAGGCGATTGAGTAATTATAAATGGTTAGATTAATCTTAGAAATATACATATAGGTAATGTTCAACATCTTCAAATTGTGCTACTATAACAAAAATTAAAAATATATATTGGCATTGATATTTTTTGATAATACTCTATATTTTCAACTTATTGTGTAAAACTATTAATATTGAACTAATTAGATTAACATTAAACATATACATATACATATACATTATACATATACATAATGACATAATAGATGATATCGCATCTATTTTGAGAGGGAATCAGACCTTCTTGGCGATTCTCAGATAAGTATGAGACCCCTATGTTCAGATATGTAATTATGAGCTGTAGATCTCATGTTTGCTATGTGTTTGACGAAATGACTGTCATGGTTAGGCCTAGTTAGGTCAAGTCCCTGATTGAGTTTTGTGTTAGAGGCTTTGTCCTTGTGTCATTTATTGGTTTGCAAAGTTTCATTAAGTTCTGGGAAGTGATCCAGTGGCTAGCCCTTAAAAGGCAACACAAATTTTGTGGTTGTAGAAACAAAGTTGGGAAATTCGGACTACAATTGCATGGATGCAATGTTATATCCATGATTGGAGGCCTATAGTCACATGGATGCAGGCTTGTGTATGCGACTAGGATTTCAGGTCAATGAAAGAGCAATCTAGCTCTTAGTTTTGGCTCTTGGAGTGGTTGTTTAGTTGTTGTGGGTCTCGTAGCTCTTAAGGAAGGTCAGTAAAGGTTTAGTTTGTTGATTCCACTTCCTTAACTATACTTAGGAGGTTGATCCATGTCATTGTATCCCTCATCTCATGTTTACAATGTTAAGCTGGTGAATGTGGGCAAATGTGGGAAGGGTGGTTACATTCAATTCCAGTGTAAAACTATGTTAAAATTTAAAACATATGTGAACATATGTGTTACACATATTGGGAAAATTGAAGTACTCATATACTTGGGTTTGGTTTAGTTGGCAAATTCTATGTGTACATATAATGAAAATAATATTAACAATACAAAATACAAATATTAATATAAATAAAATTAGGATTTGACATAGAAATTGAAAAAAAGAACATGTATTAAAATCAACTTATTGATCTTAGTGTACATGCATTTAGAGTATTGCAATGAGATATAAGTGACACCTTTTTATGCCAACGATATGATGTATGTTGAATTTTAACAAAATGAATCGTAATTAGAAAAATTCCATTTTCTTATTAACACAATCTAGATAAGACATAATCCACCAACTATATTCACTAGGCTACAAATGTTAACAACATTGCAATAAACAAATATATCAAATGAAAAGGAAGATATACACTATTTATTGTCACAACCCGATCAAAGTCCATGAAAATTACTTTTCCTATTAACATCTAAAAATATCATTTTTAAGGTTTGTAAAACTAATAATTTCATGTTACTAGAGATACACATGTTAATCAGAGAATACTTTTAATTCCAAGAAAACATGATCCTAGTAGACATTTATTGATATTAGTGTACATTTTTTTATCATTTCAAGATAAATGAATTTAGAGATTGAATGAAAAATGACATTGAATACAAATAAAAATAGAAATAAAATTTGTAATATACATTGAGATCAATATATTCATTTATGTGTGTACATACATTTATTTTTATGTATTTATAAATCAAAACTCATAAAATATACTTCTAAATAATATTTTTTATGCTCTCAACAAAATTAAGGAAACCGAGTAAATTAATTTTATACATATATGTATACATAATGTTTTCATTTGTGAATAATGTCATTATATCAAAAGCTAAAAAAAAAAAATTCATATTGATTCTTTTTAATAATGTTCTCTATACTTTCAATCAACTTAGAAAGTGACTAATTTTCAAATGATCAATATCATATTACACATATATAATTTTTTATCATATAAAGATTACGTCAGTATATTAAAAATTAAAAAAGATACATTAACGTTGGTTCTTTTCAATAGCACTCTCTATATCAATTAATTGAGGAAATTGAGTAATTATAACTTGTTAGATTAATCTTAGACTTAGACTTATTCATATATGTAATGTCCATCATCTACGAACTATGTCACTATGTTAAAAAATGAGGAATATATATTGACATCCATGCTTTCTGATAATATTATATATTTTCAATTTATTGAGTAAAGAGATTAATATTCAAATAATAAGATTAATCTTAAACATGTGCATAATGTGTAATCTTCTATAAATTTTGTGTTACCATTGAACAATGAAAACAATTTAAATCCATCTTAATCTTGGATCTATTAAGTATTAATAAGGGTGAAATTTTTCTTTGTAAGAAACATTTTATTTTTTTATGTAACTCACCCATGATGAACTAATTATTACGAACAATTGATATAATTAAATAAATAAATTGTTGAATAAATCTAGAAATTGTGGGGAAAGAAACACTGGTGTAAAAAGATGCTTTCCCAAATTTTAAGTGAATCATATTTGATTAAAATTCCTTAAACAAATATATTGAGTTGAAGATAAATACTGAGAAAATCATCGCAGGCGATAAAAGAAAGATTTATGAGGAAAAACTAATGAAAAGCCTAGGTTGAAGGGTGAAGAGATCCCTATAAGGTAGAACACTGCAAAGGAAAATTTTGTAGAAAGAATAATGTTAAAAAGACATTATGAGGAATCAGAGGGTGCTCCTTATTCCTGGAAAGATCATTTTAGCTCGGGTGGGACCAAAGGTTGGTACAAGTTTGGATGGATCACTGTTGTTCCAGACACAATTTCTTGACTAGACTGCTAGTTAGAGATTTTTTTTTTTGTTATTATTCATATCATGGATCAAATTATATTTGTTGCAACAATGTATTTAACGTTAATCTATGTTGTGACAATGATCTCAGTAGTTTACTTTTATGACAAATAATTTTGCTCTAAGAACTTAGTTTTAGGGCTATGTTATGTCATTAGACTTATGCCGAGGTTAGAATAACATAGCATTTAATCTATGCATGATTGTAACAAGAAATACTAGAGAATATCTAAGTAGTGATTTCCATAATGGCCCTTAGACCCTTGCCTGGAAATGGGGTTGCATGCCTAGATGCACGCACAAATTAAGATGGGGGAGTGATTAACTCTTTGGAGGGAGTCATTAAACCTACTAATGAAGGTGTACCTTAGTAAACTAGTTTAATCGTAAGTACCTATTTTCCCAAAATCAACCAAAAGTTAATGACCAAACTAGAATTCTGATAGATACAAATAAAAAAACTAAGGATTTCAAGGATTAAAATAGGAGTGAATCGACATGATGAGAGGCAATAAACCTCAACAGTAATCCCCCAAGTGATCGAGAATTCTGATAGATAAAAATAAAAAAACTATGGATTTCAGGGATTAAAATAGGAGCGACTCAACATGATGAGATGCAATAGATCTCAACAGTAACCCCCAAGTGAGAGAGAAATATTATTAATAAGAAATCCCATCTTGTTCTATTGCATTTGAGAAGAAACTACTAGGCAGAAAGATGCAACATATTTGTTACATATTTCCATTATAATCTCAGATTGGAAATCCCAAAAGCACCCAATTACGAATCCCTGTTCATTCCTAGAATAATGTTAAGCTCAAGGAATCAACTTGATTTACAACATGTAGTTTAGTTGTGAATTACATGGTTACTAACTATAGATACTAGTGAAAAATAACTTTAAGACACACACTGTAAACTTTTGAAATAGTATATCGTTGAGCATACTCTAAAATGAAACGACACCATAAGAAGTTAGGATTTGGATAAAAAAAGACTAAACCATAACCAGAAAATAAACTGCTAGAATCAAGAAATTTAGGATAGAAGCATATGATTTGGAAAATAAATTACCATAGGACAGTACACACAGTCATATCCACAATCACTGAAATACAATTCTTTTTAAAGCAAACATTACAAAACATATGAAGGCAAATAGACTTTATAAATTTAACATGAGTCTGTAGTGACCAACATTATTGTACATGAGAGGATAAAATCAGTACTAGACTAGAACAATAATGTTATTTCAAATAGAGAACTATATTTATGTTTATGGTGAACTACATCCTATATAAAAAGAAGAATTTTTCCTCAATCTCACCAAACAGAGGTATGGCATACACCCAAATTAGAGCTTCAATATATAAATGAGAACAGTAAATAAAATACAAAGAGCACGAACAATGCCAACATTAGCCTTCAATATTATAGATTAACACAAAGAAAATGCTTTCATTATAACAAATAAGATGAGCCTGATGCACCCTTATCACCAGATGCAAACATGGTATAAATATGAATTCATTCTAAATAACTAAATTTAAAGCAAGATGTATTATTATAGCCAGTTTACAAGATACTAGAAGGATAGGATAATTTCATAAACGTAACTAGAAAGTGAGGTGTTACAATAATGCTCAAAATGGAAAATTTTCCATTAAATGAGATTATTACATTGTTGTCCTTTAACAAGGAGGCACATATAAACACTAATCATAGTAGAAAAATAAAAGAGAAAATTAAAACCCTTGAACAGGGGTTCAAGCTCTGCTAGTGATTTGAATACACTAGATATCTATGAGACTCGAGAGAATTCCTCTCCCTTTAGCTCTTAAGTATTAGGAAAATTACATATTCCAGTTCTCAAATATGGTAAGGTAATATAGGGAGGGAGGTTCCTACAAAGAAAACAACCTGGAAGGAAGAAAATGCAGTATCAGTACTCACTGAGTCATGAAAACCCTTGAAATCAATTAAGGTAAAAGACTGTGGGTATACATGTACCAATCAAGCCACAAGAAGAGTGAAATTAGTGGGCAGAAACATCCCTAATTGAAATTAAGAGAAAGTATAACCTAAATCTCTAGAAAACTATGAAAGGCGATATCACCTATGTGGCAGGCATAGTACAAAAACATCCGTAGTATAGGTAAATCTACACAACAGTAAAAACCAGAAAAAAATCAACATAAACTGGGTGAATGTGAATGAGATTATGAGTTAATTTGACAAGCAAGTCATAGATTGTGAAGTGGAAAATCTTACTGGTGATACTAGGTACAAAGGGTGTTGATATCATGGTCACCAGGACCCTAAGCCAATCCAATGGGAACTCTCATACTCATGTTATGCACAACCAAGGGGTGATTAGAACCACAATGTGAATAATATACGAGCATGGAACTCTAGAAGATAATGAAATATATTACCTGGTTGAGGTAAATTAGCCTGAAGAACCTCCATTGCTCTAACTTCTGTATCAAAACTGGAATTGAAGGAAAGCACATGAAAGATGTGAAAGCTGAGCCACCTGGTTTTGAAAATAATTGCACACCATGGATAGGGTCGGCTCAAGATTGCATAGTCGATAGGAGGTGGTGGCGACAACAGAGGCATGCTAGGGGGGAAGAAAATGTAGTCACTGTGCAATGTTGCAGAACCATCTACTTTGGCGGAAAATAAATAAGTCAAATGAATGAAGGGAAAATAGGGAAAAAGGCTAGGGTTTAGAAAAAATAATTTATGCCCTTGATGAGTCAGAGGATATCTAGGACGTTGAAGTCCCATTGCCTCAGCATAGTGAAGGTCATGTGCCTGAGTACCCATTCACATGGGCCAGGATGTGTGGAGTGAACTAGCAGGAGGTGGGGTGGAATGGTGGAAAAATGATAGCATTGAATGAGAAACTAAGCATAGACATAGGTGGCACTAAAATCTGAAGGAAGGAATGACATGCCCCATTAATTTAGAAGTGAAAGGTTATGTGTATTAATAACCCTTAGAACCAGACGTACCTATAATATGACTCAAATTAATCAATCAAGGGGCATAAAGGGAGAGGTGTCCAATAAATATTACATGCCAATTATATAAAAAAAACTTAGATACATAGGGTCTTGATCAAGTAAGAAGTGATTGTTTTGGCACTCTAGTTTAGACAAGTGCCAAGTAAAAGGAATATCGCTTGTAAACATAGGTCAACAAGGGGTGGAAAGTCATAAGTGTAATGCTAAATGTAATTCTAGATACAAATATATGGTCATGCCATGATTGCTAATAAGGAAAAAAAAAAAAAATACAATAAGTAATGCACCTCATATAGTAGTACAGTTAGGAAACACAACACATGCAATATTAAAATTTTGGATGTGAGTATAGTGAAGTGTTGTTGTAGGATAGGTTCCGGAAAGATGTTATGAGAGGACTAGTTACCACACTAGACTTAAGAAAAAGGCACCACCATAGTTATTGAATGAGCAGTGGTAGAAGTAAATGTAACTTACTATTATTAATTGGTCTATTTCATAGGGTGTTGAACTGAAGTAGAGTGTTGTACAATAATGGAGAACTTTCCTCTCGCTACTACTGGCAGGGAGGATTTGTATGTGAAACTCAGGGAAGGTAGCACCTCACTACGTTTTTAGTTCATGGATATAGTAATAAATATGCAACAAGAATTATCACAACTCTGGAGTAGTAATGAGAAACTTTTAAAAGCTAGTGAGGAACAAGAAAAGTTGATTAGAGAATGGACCGAGAAATCCAGCCATAAAAGTGTAGAGATGGAAGGATTAAAGAGAAATAAAAGTGGTATAGAATCCGAAAAATCTAAAAGTGGAGAAGAATCAAGTCGTAATTCTCCAAACGCACGTAAAGGAAGGAAGAAGATGGAGTTACAAAGAGAGTTTAGGAAGATAAAACCCCCCAACTTTTATGGGGAAAGGGAGGAGCATGCAGAGGCATGGCTTATGAACATGATTAAGTATTTCTAGGTGTATGAGTACAAGAGTAACCTAAAGGAATGCTTATCTATTTATTAGTTGCACTGTAAAGCTACCCTCTGGTGGGAAGAGGTAAAAAGTGTACAACTGCTATAAGAGAAGACAATTTCTTCGAAGGAGTTCCAGAAATAGTTTAAGTCATGGTATCTTAGTTAGTGCTATTATGATGACTACACCATATTATGATGATCAGGCCAAGGAATTTCATGAATTAAGGCTAGAACAACTGACCATGGACGAGTTTTTGACTATGTTTATAGACATGTTGTGGTATGTACCATACCTTAAGGAGGAGAAGGCCAAAATACAATGGTTCTAAAATTATTTTCCACCTTTGTACAAGGAGAGAATTGAGTTTTATAACCCAAACGCTATGGTTGAAGTGACGAGGAAGGCTAGATTATGTTATCAACAATTCAAGAATAGAGGTGAAAGTGGTAAACCAATGAAAAATAAAGAAAGTACCAAGTTGGAACGGAGGGTAAAAAGACATAAACCTTACTACCTCAAGAATTTTGGCAAGGATCATCAAGGGAATAATTTTAGCAAAGGAAATGAACTTCTACCTGCAAAATATTATATTGTCTCTAAAACGATAGAATTGAATAAAAAGAAAAACAATAGTATAAAGGAAAGGGAACTGTTGAAATGTTGGGGTTGTGGCGAGCCAAATTTGCTGAGGGATTTCCCATATAATCCCAGGTCTATCCAAAACATTCAAGTTGTTCATGAGGCAAAAACTGTGAATGAAATTTCCTAGGATATTCCTAGAGTTAGTGCAACATTGGAGGACAAAAAAGATGAGAACCATCTACTATGCTTGAAATCAAAGGTACTATACTAAACCAAATCATGTATATTTTAATTGATCTGGGGGCTAGTTTAAGTTGCATCAACCCCCAAATTGTGGAAAAGTGTAATTTGAAATCAAATAAATTTAGAAATGTGTGGTTGGTCCAATTGGCAACCAGGACCGAAAGAAAGGTAACTAGTCAAGTGAAACAAAGTTTTTTGAATTTAAATAGGTATCCTACAATAGAAAATTTAAATATTCTTCCCTTAGGATATTACGATCTATTGATATGCATGGACTGGTTGGAAAAGCAAGCATTCATTATAAATTTCCTAGAGAAATAGTTACCTGTGTTGATCAGAATTGACACAGTAGGTTAATTAGGGGAAGCCAAAACCAGTATTGGTCCAACAAATTTAAGCCTTGTAGCTGAAAAGAAGTGGAAGAAAAGGATGCCAACTGTACATGGTGTAGGTGGAGAACAATGATCAATCAACAAAAAAAAGAAAAATTAATAACCTATCCATTATTAAGGAATTTCAAGATGTATTTCTAGAAGAAATTCAAAGATTACCCCCACATAGGGACTTATATTTTACCATTGAATTGGTACCGAGTGTTGTCCCTATACCTAGAGCTCTATATTGAATGAGCACATAAGAATTGTTGGAACTGAAAAGGGAATTACAGGAACTCCTGAATAAGGGTTATATTAGGCCCAATGTTTCACCATGAGGGGCACATGTACATTTTATCAAGAAAAAGGATGACACATTTATAATGTGCATTGATGATGATTAGTTGAATAAGTTAATCATTAAAAGCAAATATCCATTGCCCTAGTTTGATGATTTATTTGACCAGGTACGGGAGGAAACAGTTTTCTCAAAAATTGATTTAACAACTAGTTACCATCAACTGTGCATGAAAAATGAAGATATCTAGAAAACAACCTTTAGAACTAGATAAAGTCATTATGATTTTTTTGTGTTACCTTTTGGACTCACAAATGCACCAACAAATTTCATGTGCTTGATGAACAATATACTTCACCCTTACCTCGACAAGTTTGTACTAGTATTAATTGATGATATTCTAGGGTATTCAAAGAATGAGGAGGAACAAAAAGAGAATTTGAAACTAGTATTACAAATGTTAAGAGAGTATCAACTATATGAAAAACTCAGCAAATGTGAGTTTTTTAAAGGTAGAGTACAGTACTTGGGACATGTTATTTCTAGGGAAGGATTATCAATGGATCGTGAAAAAATCGAGGTTATCATGAATTGTTCCATACTGAAGGATGTATCCACAACCCGCTCATTTATGGGAATTTTTGAATAATATCAAATATTTATAGAACCCTTCTCAAGACTAGCTTATCCTATCACCTCACAGCAAAAAAAAAGGGTGTGAAGTTTCAATGGACAATAAAATACTAGGAAAAGTTTGATAAGCTAAAACAATTGTTGACCACAAACCATATACTAAAAATCGCGGATCCAAGTAAATATTTCACTGTTTGTACTGATGCTTGTTCAGAAGGCATTGGAGGTGTATTAATGCAAGATAATTTTGTAATAGAGTATGGGTCCAGGAAGCTGAAAGTGCATGAGAAAGACTATGTAGTATATGATATGGAATAGGAAATAGTGATACATGTGCTTAAAATGTGGATACATTATTTCCTTGGGAAGAAGTTTATACTAGTAACTGATCACATCATTCTGATGTATTTTTTCAGCCAACCACCTTAAATGCTATGAAAGCAATATGGTTGGAATTCCTCAGTGATAGCTATTAGTAGTGTAAGTAATGATTTTATAGAACATGTGAAGAATTTAATATAGCAAGATACTCAATATGTAGAAATGCAAAAAAAATTACAACAAACAAGAAATTCAATATATGTTGAAAATTCAGAAAAATTGCTCACATATTGGAATCAGTTGTATATTCATAATAAGACCCTACGTAGGCCATCCCAGTTATTAAAAAAAGATTACCAAATTAAGGAAAAGTTTGTTTTGGCCCAGTATGAAAAACGATGTGGCCAAATATCAAACAAGGTGCATAGAATGTCAATAGGTAAAGGTGGAGCATCAATATCCAATTGGATTTCTAGACCCTCTACCCATACCTGAATGGAAGTGGGAGGCAATTTCAATGGAATTTATCACTTAATTACAAATTTTGAAAAAATGCTAGCATGATTTGATCATGGTGTAGTTGATCTGCTGAATAAAACATCCCATTTTATACCATTGCATTGTATGTTTGGGACTGCCTAGATAGCTAAAATTTTCATGAGAGGCATATTTCATTTGCATGGAATACATAAGGTAATAGTGTTAGAGAGACATGCTAAGCTTACCTCCAAGTTTTGGAGGGAATTATTTAAGGTTATGGGAACATAATTGAACTTTAGTACAACTTATCACCTATAGACAGATGGGAATATAGAAAGGACAAATCATATTTTCGAGGATATTCTAAGAATATATGTTATGAATCAACCTACTAAGTGGGAGGACCTTTTGCATTAAGCAGAAATTTCATATAATGATAATTACGAAGATTCTATTAAAATGAGCCCATTCGAGGCTCTGTATGGAAGAAAATGGCATACATCGTTAAGCTGGAGTCAACCAAAGCTAGTATTGGGGCTAGATACCTTGAAGGAAATGGAACAGATTGTGCGAAAAACCAAATAGAACATAAAAACAACATAAGATCGACAAAAATATTATGTAGCAAAAAAAAAGTTCATAAAGAGTTCAACATCGAAGACCATGTATATTTGCTGGTAAAGCCCAAGAAGAGTACTCTAAGCATAGGGACATGCACAAAGTTGGCACCACGATTGTGTGGGCCTTTTGAAATTATGGACGGAGTTTGTCTAGTAGCCTATATGATGGCTTTACGTGGCCATATTAGAGTTCACAATGTATGTCATGTGTGCTTGTTAAAAGAGTATTTACATGATAGTTATTATGTGATTGAGTGGAATCTATTACAGGTGGAACTTGAAGGAGATTTCCTGCCTGAGCCACTTCTCATCTTGGAGTGAAAGAAAATTGTGCTCTAGAATTGAGATGTCACTCAGGTTAAGGTGCAGTGGAGGCACTTTACACTTGAGAAGGCAACTTGGAATGAGAATATTTAATGGAGGCATACTCAACATTTTTCTGGTCAAAGGAAAAGAACAATAAACACTGAGGATGGTGTTATTTTCGAGAGGGGAAAGAGGTGAGAGCCCCCGCTATTATAGAAACATTTTATTTTGTATGTAATTATTCTTAGTGTGTTGGAAAATGAGCCATGATGAACTAACTGTTACGAATAGTTGATGTAATTAAATAAATAAATTGTTGAATAAACCTAGAAATTGTGGCGAAAGAAACAATGGATAAAAATATGCTTTCCCAAATCTGAAGTGAATTGGATTTGATCAAAATTCGTTAAATAAATATACTTAGTTGAAGATAAATGTTGAGAAAAGCACTACATGAGATAAAATAAGGTTTCCTGTGGAAAATCTAAAGAAAAACCTAGGCTAAAGGGTTAACAAATCCGTGAAAGGCGGGACATTGGCAAGGAAAAACATGTGGGAAAATAATGTTAAAAATACATTATGAGGAATCATAGGGAGCTAGTGATTCCATGCAAGATGATCTTAGCTCATGGGCAACTAGAGGTTGGTCCAAGGTTGGGTAAATCAATGTTGTTCCAGACACAATTTCCAGATTCAATTATTGGTTAGAGATTTTGTTTTATGTCATTATTCATATCAAGGATTAGATTAAATTATATTTTTTTCACCCTTGGATGTAATGTTAATTTTTGTTGTGGGAATGATCTCGGTAATTTACATTTATGATAAACAAATTCTACCCTGAGAACTTAGTTATAGGGTTTTGTTATCTTATTATATTTAATGTTGAGGTTAGAAGAATGTAGATTTTAACCTATGCATGACGATAATAGAAAAGACCAGAGAATATTGGGGTAGTCGTTTTGCATAAAGGCCCTGGGAACCTTGCCTGGAAATGGGGTTGCATGCGTAGCTACATGTGACAATTAGAATGGGGGAGTGATTAACTACTTGGAGGGACTAATTAAACCTACCAATGAAGGTGTACCTTAGTAAACTAGTTTAATCGTAAGTTCCCAAAATGAACTGACTGTTAATCACGAGACCAAAATTTTGATTGATACACGTCAGAAAAGTAAGGATTCCAGGGTTTAAAATGTGAGCAAATTGACATGCTGAGAGGCAACATACTTGAGAAAAAACGCCCCAAGTGAGTGAGAAATATTATTAATGAGAAATCCAATCTTATTATATTGCAATTGAAAGGAAACTACTAGGTAGAAAGATGCAGCAAATTTATACAAATTTCGATTATAGTGTCAGATTGGAAATACCAAAAGCACTGAGCTACGAATCATTGTTCATCCCTAGAATAGCATTAAGTTCGAGGAATCAACTTGATTTACCATCTGTAGTTTAGTTATGAAGTAGTTGGTTATCTATTGTAGATACTATTGCAAAATAACTTTAAGCTACCAACTATAAACTTCTGGAATAATATATTGTTGAGCGTACTCAAAAAGAAAATGACACCATAAGAAATTTTGGATTTAGGAAAACAAAGACTAAAACATAACCAAAAAATAAACTGCTCAACTTGGAAAATTTGGGTGAGAAGAATATGGTTTGGAAAAGAAATTACCATAGGACAACATGGATAGTGATGTCCACAGTCACTGAAATATAATTCTTTTTAAAGCAAGCATTACAACATATCCGGAGGTAAATATACTTTATAAATTTAACATGAGTCTATAGTGACCAACATTATTGTGCATGAGAGGATAAACTCAGTACTAGACTAGAACAGTAATTTTATTTCAGAAAAGAACCTAATTTATGTTTATGTTGAATTCCAACCTATATAAAAAGAAGAAATTGTTCCTCAAGTTAACTAAACATAGGTATGGGATACGCCTATATCAGAGGTTCAATTATATAAATGAGAACAATAAATAAAAGATAGAGAACATGCACCACCCCAATATTGGCCTTGAATCTTATAGATTAACGCATATAAAATGCATTGAACAAATATGACGAGCCAGAGGCACCCTTATTGCTAGATGCAAAGATGGTAGAAATAAACGTTCATTCTGAATAACTAAATAGAAAGAAGGATGCACTATTATCTCTAGTTTACAACATACTAGAAGGATAGGATAATTTCATAAACGTAACAAAAAGGGAGGTGCTACAATAATGTCCAAAAATGAAAATTCTCCATTAAATGAGATTATTACAATGATGGCCTTGGTAAAGGAGGCACATATAAACACTGATAACAATAGATAAACAAAAGAGAAAACTATAACCCTTGAATATGGGTTCAAGCTCTGTTAGTGATTCGAATACAGTAGATATCTATGAGACTCAAGAGCATGCCTAGACCTTTAGCTCTTAAACATTATGAAGACCCATTAACGACAACAAAATTACATATTCCAGTTCTCAACTATGGTAAGGTGATTCGAAGAGGGAGGTTCGTGTAAAGAAACTAACCCAAAAGGAACAAAATGCAGTATTAGTACTCGTCGAGTTATGACAGCATTTGGACTTGGTTAAGGAAAATTGCTGTGGATGTACCTATACCAGTCAAGTGACAAGAACGATAAAATAAGTGGGTAGAAACATACCCAATTGAATTAAAATAAAATACACCCTAAATCTCTGGAATGTTATGAAAGGAGGTATCACCTATATGGTAGGAATAGTATAGAAACCTCCTTACCATATCCATATTTGCACAATAGTAAAAACAAGAAAAACATGAACACAAACTGTGGTTATGTGAATGATCTTATGAATTAACTTTATGAGAAAGCCATATATTACAAAGGGGAAAACCTTACAAGTGATATTGGGTATCGAGTGTTATGATGTGATGGTCACGAGGACTCCAAGCCAACCAAGTGGAAATTCTCGTACCCACCCTATGCATAAGAAAGGGGTGATTAGAACCACGTTGAGAATAATATACAGCCATGGAACTCTAGAAGACAAAGAAATACATTACCTGGTTGATGGAAATTGGCTTGAAGAACTGCCATTGCTCCAACTGCTGTCTCGACACTAGTATTGAAGGAAAACACATAAAAGATAGGTAAGTCGAGCCACCTAGTTTCCAAACAAATTTCACGCCATGGCTAGGGTCAACCCAACCTTGGATACTCAACAATAGGTGTTGGCGACAATAGAGGCATGCCAGGGGGAAAGAAAACACGGTCACAATGGAATGTTTCATAACCCTCCCCTCTGGTGGCAGAGTGACAAGCCAAATAAATGAAGCGAAAACATGGAAAAATATTAAGGTTTAGACAAAATAATTTACACCCTTGATGAGTGAGAGGAGATATGGACCGTACAAGTCCTACTGCCTCAGCTAGAGTGAAGGAGATGTGCATTAGTACCCATTCACATGGGCCAAAACGTGTGGAGTGAGCCAGTAGGAGGTGAGGTGGAAGGGCAGAACAATTGTCGCGCTGAATGAGAATCTAAGCATATACGTAGGTGGTATTAACAATTCGGAGGAAGGACTAGGCACATGCGCCATTAATTTAGAAGTGAAATGTTATACATATTGATAACCCTTGGAACCAGGCAGACCTTTAATATGAATCACGTTAATCAATCAATGGGCATAAAGTGAGAGGGGTCTAATAGATATTACATCCAAACTATATAACCAAACTTAGATACGTAGCGTCTTCATCAAACAAGGTGATTCATTTAGCACTCCAGTTTAGACAAGCACCAATTAAAAGGAATATTGATTGTAAACATAGGCCAAGAAGAGGTGGAAAGTCATAAGTGTAATGCTAAATGTAATGCTAGATACAAATATATGATTATGCAAGGAAAAAAATAAATAAATCAAATAAGTAATGCACCTCATGGATGTGCATATAGTGAAGTGTTGTTGTAGGATAGGTTGGACTCTAAAAAAAGATTTGCGCACTCATAGATTTTATCAAGCAGATTGATAAATAAGAGAATAAGATAAATCTAGATTAATACAAACTTATAAAAGTCTTAATAAATAAATATTTTATTAAAGATAAAAAAATAAAATACCTTTCTTTTTTTATCTTTAATATGTATAATATTTATAAATCTATTTGATTTATATATTTAGTAATAATTTTTTTATTTTAAAATAAAATTCAATATAGACAATTTGAATGTGGCAAATCATTTTAATTTTATTTAAGTATAAAAATTAATTTTATGTTAAGTATCAAAATTAAATTAATAATCAATTTTTCATTCTGTAAAACATTGAAGGTATAAAATCAATAATTTCATTATTAATATTGTACACTTATTTCAATGTGTAAAATCACTTTAATATGAAAAATTTAAACATAATTCAAAGTATCAAAATTAAATTAATAATTGATTTTTAATTCTATAAAAACATTGAATGTGTTAAATAAATTATTTGATTGTTGGACATATTTGAATGTGTAAAAGTATTTTAATTTTAAAATAATTTAAACATGATATAAAGTATCACAATTGAATTAATAATTAATTTTAACTTTAAAAAACGTTGAATGTATAAAATCAATTATTTTTTGGATATGGAAAAACATTTTAATTTTAAAAAATTTAAATAAATTTTAAAATTAAATTAATAATTGATTTTTAACTTTTTAAAAACATTGAATATCTAAAATCAATAATTCGATCGTTAACATTCTAGATACATTTGAATGTGAAGAAGCACTACTGATATGATGTGATAAGACTTCTTGGCTGAGCCAAGACCTGTTGGTTGTTGTGAGAATGTATTTGGAAAGATACTCCTTTAACATTAGAAATTAGAAAGTCGTTTTGTACCGTTTGACTAGCAAATCATTCCCCTAACAAACTATTCAAGCTCAAATTCCATCCCTGATCCCTTGATACAGTGAGGAAAGGCAGTTTTTCATCAGTTAAATACTTGTCTCACCTTTTTTTGGTTAATCAGCTTGCATAATTTCAGGCAAGGTTAGAATTTTAAAAGATCAACCATCAAATTTGACATTTTTTAGAGTTTCTAATTTACTTTCATAATTTCAAAACAGATTTTTTTTACAGTTTTGTAATTTTTTAACCTGTATTTGAAAAGCGACAAATTTACCCCTCAAATTCCAACCCAGAACTCAACCCTGATCTCAGGTATTGCCATGCAGCCGGTTAAGCTGTGTCTCGTGAATCTAGATAGGCGTTGTTGATACTAAGTGGCATCGTTATGGCTGATATTCAGTACAACATTATTTGTAAGTTGTTGACTTTAGAGGCCCCAATACCTTGAACTTGTTTTACGCTCGTCACCTCAGCGCTCATTACTTTCTATTCCACTAGATGGCGTAATCAATCGGTAGGAAATCACATGTTTGTGTCACAGGTTTCAAGAAAAGCTAGACCGGCTCACTGGCTTCAAGGACGTTTTGGTAAATCCCGGACAACAATATGATTTTAACGATGCCTTGATCTCTTTCTTCTTTCTTACCACTCTAGATTCCAGATCTCATTATTTCTCCTTAGGAATTGCGAATTTTATATTTTTTTTGGTTGGTACATTTCTTTTTGGTACTGCGTTATCATGTTATTTTAAAGATTATTTAATTTGTAGTCAAATTTTGATTTAGGTCGTTTAAACTGATTTTTAACAATTTAAAAAATACTTATAACATTTTAATTGTGAAAAATTCACTTATTAAATTTGTGATTTCAATTTATTTGTATTTAATGTTAAACAAATTAAAATAAAAAATAAACTAAAAAATTTTTAAAAATCACACAAAAATTACTGTATTATTTTTTTTAAAAAGAAGGGCTAGTTACCAAGAGAAAACCAATAAGGTCCTCTTTTATTACATTTCTATTTTGTCAAACACGATGATAACCATCACATCATAAATTACATTCGCAATAGATCACATCAAACAATCACCATAGACAACCATTATTCTACCATAATTATTATTTATATTTACTTTTATTGAAATGTGAACACGTCTCCTCTGCAATTAGAGAAATCCACGCATTTCAACTAAAGTGTTATGATTCCTTGGGCAACTTCTCAATTGTGGACAAGTAAGCCACACGTTTCAACTCGGGAATTGTAATTTCTTTGACAACGTCTCAATGTTATATAAGAATGATTACAAAATGAACTTTTTGACGTTCTCTCCTCAACACAAATTTCGTTGCTCGTAGGATGTGACATTAAACGATGACCTAATAAATAACATTGATGGAGTGCTATCTACATGATTCCTATGATATAAATAACCATTTTCCCCTCTCAGAATTATGGATCTGACCTTTTCAGGTTTGAAAGTATTTTGTTTCTTTTAAATATGAAGAGTTCCAGTGAATCATGTAAGTTGTTATCATTGTATCCACTCCATCAAATATTAAATGATTACGACAACTCAACGCTTTCTATGAATTCACTTACTATCAGTTTTGAAGGTTTTAGAGGGTGAAAAAATTTATTGGATTTATCCCTGCAGTAAATATTTTCTTTTAGATATTTATAACCATTTTATAGGAAGTAGATACGTTTCACCATCACGAAGCATCTCAGGTTGGTGATTATTATACAACATATCAAGTTTTCAGTGGATTTTGCTCTTTCAACTGTGACACACAGGTCAGCGGATCTTGGTACTCTTCAAATTGGAATCTATAAACTTAAAATATAACATAACCATGCATATATTTTAAATTGAACTTAGAATTATAACTTATTACCACATAAAATTGTAACCTACTACTACATTAAACACTTTTGTGATTACATTGTCAGTGACGTTCATGATCCTCTCATCACACGTTGAGATGGAAAACGATGTTGACATCAAATCAGTGTAGGGTAGCGTCCGTGCATGAGTTAAATAAGAACTAATGCAAATAGGAGACGAGACTCGGGTTGTTAGCCTCACTTGAAGTCTTATGTTAGCTGGTGAAGTCTTATGTTAGTTGCCAAAAAGCAACTAAAAAGATAATGTATCATAATAAATTGAAAAATTTATTATATAATCCACTCCACTTTGATGGGGCCGCTTAACAGGGATGCTGTGCTGGAGGGTCAGAGTATTGAAATATACTGGAACGGAGGTAATGGGTCGAATAATAAGGCTGAGGTTATGGCGCTGGTAGGTCTGCTCAACATTTGTGACTTCCTCAATATACAAAATCTGCAAATTTATGGGGATTCAAAAGTGATTATTGATCATGTTCGGTTTATTCATGTCATAAAAAATGCAAATCTTTTGGGATAGCTGAATAGGATTGAATCTATAAGAAATTACAGGAAGGATTATTCTATAGATCACACTGATAGAGGAAAAAATAGTGTGGCTGATGCCCTATCAAAAGAGGGACGTTCCACACAATATGATGTCTAGATGATGAGTATATCTATGGACAAAAATATTCACCACATTAAGGAGTTTTACATGCTGGTACGTAACTTACTCTTTCCTCACCACCAATCTGGTATGCATCTGGTGCCCATTTCCTATGATCTAGCTTTTTTGGTTGGTGCTTCAACTATATTAGTCTTGATTATCATGTGGATACTTCATATACATCCTACATATGGTTTTGAATTTTTTGATGTAGTATTTGTGGATGAGGGCTATGATAATGCCACCCATTACCCATTATTAAGTTTTGCTATGGAAAAGATTTGAATATATATGTGAATATCAAAATATGGATATGATGTACTGCTATTTTCTCATAATGAATTGCTATTTTCCCATAATGAATTACCGCTTTTTCCGTGTTGAAAAAAAAGAAACACTCTAATATACTAATAATTAAACATGTGCATAATAAAAGTTAACTTTAATTTTTGAAAAAAAAATACCTCTATAAGTAATAATCATGTTCATTAAAGCGAATTACATGATTATGCTCGATCTCTTCGAAATGACTCCCGTCAATCATATATCACAACGGCAAAGATCTTTTGAATGGCTAATGCGGAGCTTTATAAAATTATAAAGCCAACGGCTTCTTGAAAACTCTAAAAGCCAATTTGTCTTAACAAACTTCGGACCATGCACAAGATATATGTGTGAGAGAATCAAGATATATGCGAGAGAAATGAAATATTGGATGAGTATTTTTCTTGTTAGGTAGTAATTGAAGAAGATTATTTTGGTATAATGATTTTTGTATGGCACTGTTTTCTATTTCTCATGGATTAGGGAGAGGTGTATTGGTTGAAACCCATGCATGTTAAGAGAATGAATGGATTTGGTAAGATGGGTCATATTAGTTAGATATTATTTATTTAATATGATGATTAATCTTATGTTGGAATATCATTTGTTAGAAGTGAGTGTTATTTTGTGTTAATAATTAGGTTTTTTAGACACTTATCATAAGGAGTGCATAAAGATTTAGCAAAAAAATATTGAGTTCCTCTCATGGTGTTTATTTTGGGTAAGTTCACATTGTCTCGATATTTATCTTTGAAATTCCATGATGTTCAAGCATCTTTTATTTACCTCTCCTTCCTTTTCTTTTTATTTTTATCATATCCACACTCCTCTCAATCCTTCCCTTCCCACCTCTCTTTCTCTCCTTTGAATTTTGATTCATAACCTCCTGTTGCTTCACCTTCTCATCATTCTTGAGGAATAGGTCACTCATTTCCTAGTGTTCATTCTTCTTCTATTCAACAATCAACACCTTAGCTTGTCTTTCCTCCTTTTCCTCAATCTTTGCCATGCCTTGCCACAAACATTCTCATTATGGCCAATGTCAAAGTAGGAAAGATATTCCTCCTCAAACCCATGCCTATGCCAATGTAAAGGCTTTTGCAAGTCATTATTGGGAGCTTAGCACTCATTCTACTTGAGAAGAGATGGACTCTACACAAAAAAAGGCTTAGTTTCAATGTTGGCTTTGTTAGATATAGAAATGGTGGAAAATGTTAGGTAATGGATTCATGATGCATGAATTACCCACTCTAGACAAACTCAATACATGCAAACTATGTACTTGTATTCACATATAAAGACCATAATAGGGAAAATTCTCACTGAGAGAAATGAATCTCAAGAATTTTTTTTCTTTTCATAGAGGCCTTGCAACAATGTGTCAACAGTTTTAATAACAAACTTGTACTCCTAGCTAAGAAATTGGCTAATTTGGATTTCCACAACAATGAGGAAGATGAATTGGTTCTATCTCCCATCTAGGTGGCCTCTCCTAATTGTTGATCATGGTCTTTTTTATATTTTTTTTCATATTAGGAGTGTCTGTAGGCAAGGTATCCTTGTTGTTAGCCACTATTATGTTTTGTTACCTATTTTTGTAGATAAATGAAGACTTAGCTATCTAGACAAGTATGATAAGGAATTTAGTTTAAGCTTCTATGACTTTAGACTTATTTCTATACTGCTGGTCTAGTTTCTGCAATAGCAAACCAAAAGATATATACTTGCAATGTTTCATTTTGATCACTATTACAAAACTAGCTTAGCTTACAAAAAAAATATTGAATGAGCATCCACAAATACTCTATATGTGTAACATATATTTTGGGTTTCTAGGTATCTTATGTATAAGAATAAATTAAACAACATGGAATCCAAAAGATTCCCTACAATTACTTCTAATTCTAGTCAAAACCCCCACCTTCACCTCAAGCATGGATGACATAAGAATGCCCAATCTTGGCTTGACAATTAGGGGATAAAGGAAGAGAACATTTTCTATAACAAGCATAATATCAAAAATACTATTACTTCAAAATTTAAGGAGCTGATCAACCCCAATTTGGAAAATCAAAAGTATTTCATTTCTTGACTAATGTTAAGAAGAAATGAACATTGTTAAAATAAGAAAAAATTATCATGAACTTCATAGTGAAATTAGGCACTGATCAATTCGTAGAACACCACGGGAGTAATGATCTTGTCACCTTTGCAATAGTAAGAGGGTTAAGGGTTGAAGATGTAAAACACTTTCCCTTAAGTTGCCCATGTTATGATCACACTCAATTTCATTTTCAAAGTATTTGTCACACTACTACACTTCTTAACCTTTTAAGTCAACAAAACTATGGTGATTTTGGAGTGCTTCTGTTAATTCCTTTAATAAAATGCTAAATAATTATGAATAATCTCTTACCTTCTTCAAGTATAATGGACTATATTAATTTTAGTTAAGGTCAATCATCATCATTATAATATATATAAAATTAATAAAATCAAAATTTTAAATTAATTTCATATATAATTAATCACATATATAATTAATCAAATGTGAAATTCATTTTCTAATAACCATTTAAAAAATTATTATTATAATTATATATGTCATGAAATAATATCAAATTAAATTCCGTGAGAATAACTTCTTGTGAATAATAAAAAATAATAAATGTAATTCATTATTAAAAATATATAAATATTAATTATAAATTATACCTTTAAATGATTTAAAAACATATCCAATCAAATTGCTATTAAGTAAGATAGCTTGTTATATTAAATTGCTTTTAAGCATATTTTTATTTTTTAAGAATTGAATAAAAAATTTGATATCAAAAAATATTTTTCATTTAATACATGATGGTAACCAATAATATAAAAACTATTTAAATAATTTTCTATTTCAAGTAAAAAATAATATATTTATTTCACCCTAAATTAAGCAAATTGAAATAAATCCATTAACTTTCATTTGGTTTAGCATCCAACTAGGTCACCACATTCCTCTTTTGGTTGAATTTTAATCGTAGAGACTACTGAATGCAGATTTGAATGAGAGGTTTTTTTCAGGAGAAAAAAAGCATAATGTATTATATTGAGTGAATATAAACGACAAATGTACATATAGATGTAGTCTATACCTTGTCCATATTCAACAGATCATATTTCAGATGAATCGTATGGTAAGTAACAGATATGTAGTACATACAAGCAAAACAAAAACATAAGTAACTGTATGCAAAAAAATTCACCATATATGTTATGTACAAGTCCATATAAGCATAAAAGGAAAATGTTGTTCACAGATAGTCTGATAAGATCAAAAATCAAAAGAGCCATAAATCATAAATCTGATTTGAATGAGAAGTTTTTAATGTAGGGGACGTAAGTCCTTTTTACAGAGAAATTCACCAATGAAAATCATCCCGTTTTTAGGGTTTCCTGATTGAAGCTCCGCGTAACTATGTGTGGAATGTCACTGGTAAGAAGTTATAAACTCAACTGGTAAAATTCTATTTATTAATTTAATTATATGAATCATTATATAATTATAAATTTAATTTTTTTAATTGCATAAAAAAAATGAATATATATATTATTAAATTAATGAAATTTTTTATTATATTGAAAAATTAAAATATATAAATTAATATATATAATAAACATATTTACAATTAATATTTATTTATATATAAAATAACTTTTATAAAATTCAATCACATTATGTAATAAATTATGTTAATTAAAATAATAATTTTAAAAATCTTTATAAACATATTTTAAACTTAAACCTAATAATAAAATTATTATAACCAAATTGTTTCCTTACTTAAAATGTTTTTAATATGTTTTTAATAAGCTAATTATTTTTAATACACTGATAAAATTATTACAAGAAAGTTGCCTTTATAGTGAATTTTTTTTAGCCGTTAATTTTGATAATGGTCTTTCTTGATATAGTTTCAAGGTTTGCTCATTTTAAAGTTTGCTCTTTTAAAATCTACTACTTTACCTTTGATGCTAAAATAACTTATCATATTAGCGTGTTCTTAAGATTATTTTCGTGTATTTATTTTTTACAAATTAACAATACTCTAATTCATTATTATTTTTAGTGACAGGATTAACTATAACACGTGTTGCCTTAAGTCATGCGAATGTGCATAATATTACATTATATTAATGAAATAATAATAATAATATTAAGGAATAATTAAACTTACTGTATTAAGCTAAACTACTTCCATGTATGTAAATAATTATACTTTGAGAGGGGACATTGATTAAGATAGGAGGATACATGGTTCTTACCCTTCTATGGAAACGTTGACTAATATATGTGAATTAACCTAGAATTCAAATTTTATTATAATTATAATCGTTTAATGTATAATATTTTCAGTAATGATTAAATAATCATATACAAATTGACGAGTTGTATACCATGTTAAGTAATGGCCTAAATTTTGTATTCAGTGAATTATTTATCTACATAAATAAGATACATGCGTAATGAGATATTTGTTAACTTCTATGAATGTTAGTAGTAGCAAATTTTCCAATTATATATTAATTTTTTAAGAAAAAATTAACAAAAATTGAAGACTTTTCACTCGCAAGTTATATATATATATAAAAGTTAACGTTAGAGGTAGCAAATTTTTGTATTTTATATATTATTTTTTAAGAAGAAGTTAACAAAATTGAAGACTTTTCATTTCTCAAGTTATATATTATCAATTTTCATTCCCAAGTTTTATATATATATATATATATATATATATAAATGGATGATTTTTTTTGATTAAGTTATTAGTGATAATAAGTGTTTTTCTATGTATATATATTTAATATAAATAATATATATCAAATTTTAATAGTATAACGTTAGGTCCCTATAATACTAGTGATTATCTTATTACTATTGTAGTTATATCCTGTATATAATGAAGACTTATCTGAAGGAATGAAATAGACGAATCAATTTTGCTTGAGGAGTTACTGCCTGGTCT
This sequence comes from Pinus taeda, assembly GCA_000404065.3. Classification (NCBI taxonomy): domain Eukaryota; kingdom Viridiplantae; phylum Streptophyta; class Pinopsida; order Pinales; family Pinaceae; genus Pinus; species Pinus taeda. The sequence goes on along the minus strand of APFE030045240.1, from coordinate 135,425 downwards.
GAGATGGTATTGGAGCCAGCTCCCAAAATAGTTGTAACTCCCTTCTGCCTACTGCTCTCTGTCCACTGTCGACTGCATTCTCTATCCCCTCCACAGTCACTGCCATTCCACCCTTTTTTTTTCTTCAGTTACCCATGCATTATTGTTCACAACAGCTATGCATTATTGTCCACAACTACTATGTGTTATTGTCCACAAGTGCTATGTGTTGAATGAACCCATCTGGTGAACCCGTGAACATATTCTGCATTTTTTTTAATAACTGTGCAAGCAAACATTCACGGATGGACATACTTGCTTCCAATATGGATATCTGAAGTTCCTTCCTTCATTAATAGAATCTGCAATGTTTGGGACTCTTTCGCTTCATAGCTTAATAGCTGCCCACCTGTGTGCGGTATCAAAGCACACCTACGTGCAAAAATCAAAGCTTCTGAAGATCAATCTGCACATGAAAGGGTTGATGCGGAAGTTCTAGTATATACGTTGAAGTTTTGGCATACACATTGAGGTTTTTAACATGGTATTGAAGTTTTTAACATCGTATACGATTGAAGTTTTTGACATGGTATACGATTGAAGTTTTTGACATTTTATTGAGCCGTTTTTGGTACGTTGTTCATGACATTGTATTGAGTTGTTTTTTGGTACGCTGACATTCCTGTTAAATGCTTATGTAAGTTGATTTGAGAAATGCGTTGAACTATTTTGAACGCTGCTCCTGGTATTTCATAAGTATTTCAGAACTTTGTGTTGAACTGTTTTGAAGAATGTTGCTTCCATAAGTATTCATGTGGCATCAGACAGAGAGAATTGGTAGATTATGAAGCAATTTTTTTCCATACTTTGGCGTTGATTACTATCAGTTATAACCTTCAAAAAAAAAATGATGAGGAAGAGTTTTGAATTTTTTTTTGAGAGTGCATAGTTGATTTGAATATTTCTTTGGGAAATGTTTTCATTTATTATTGTTGGGTTTCATCCTTAACATTAAAGATAAATATAGTACAAAGCCCTATATGGAGAGAATGCTTCTTTAAATTGTAATTAAAATTAAAAATTACTACCAGAAGTATAATTTAACTGTATATTGGTAGAAGTATTTTTCTATCAGCAGAAGTATTTTTACAGTACACAAATTTTTCCCAGCAGAAGTGTTTTTTTACAGTCTGCATTCAATCATATCTATTGTGGGAATAGTTCTCATTGGAAAGGAGAACTATCCTGAGTGGTCTTGGATGATAAAACACACCGTCATTTTCAATGAGTTGTGGAAAGGAGTGTGTGTTGGAGGTGGAGACACAGAGCCAGAACATCCTACATCGGACAAAGAGCTCGTCATTTGGGAAAACAAGAACAACAAAGCTTATGCATTAATCGCAACATCTGTAAATGAAGAGGTGAGTCGCCATATTTTGCCATTTTCAACTACTTTTGAAGCCTTACAAAAGCTGAAAGAACTCTATGACTCACATTCTGCACTTGAAGTTGTTCAACTCATGATTAAACTCTTCACTCTTGAACTGCAAAATAATGATCCTCTTGCTCTTGCATTGAAGTAAGTCTATAATGCATGTATCAAATCCACTAAGGTTGAATTGGATATTCCTCTTATCACTTTTCTCAAGGCACTTTATCCTACTTACTCCAATTATCTTGAGTCATTGCAAGCAAATGGAAATCTCAAAGATATCACCTTTGACTCTCTTGTGAAAATGTTTGCTGAAAGTGAGAAAGCTTTTGGAAAGATGACAACCCCTGAATATTCTGAAGAGGTTGTGTGCCTTGCATATAAGGAAAAGCGTCCTGCTCAAGATTCTTCAAGAGGAAGAGGTGGTCGAAGAGGAAGAGGAAGATATTTCAGAGGCGAGGGGGCAGACACTCTCAAGGAGAAAAGGCAGATTTTCACTACATACGCTGCAAAAGAAATGGATCACATGATGCCTCTATATTCAAGTTACCATGGGAGAAAAATGAGCAGCAACGAAACCAACAGAAAGGTAAAATTGATGATACTGACAAAGGTAAAGCACCTGAATCCGCTCACTATGTTGTGGCACAATGTAATATTGGAGTAAATGAAGATTTATTTAATGCTTCACTTGCTTCTTGGAAAAATGATTGGTTGCTTGATCCAGGAGCAACCTGCCACATGACTCATAGAAAATATTTTTTTGAAGAATTTACTGACAATGTTGATGGAGTAGTATACTTTGCAGACCAATCAAAAATCAAGCAATTAGGGCTTGGCACAATCAGGCTTAAATTTCCTGGTCTTCCAGACTTTCTTTTGCACCATGTTCTATATCTCCCAAAGCTGACGAGAAACTTTCTATCCTTGGTTCACATTCGCCAGTAAGGTCACTCCATTCATATGTTTGATGGCAAGCTTGAGGTGAGAAAAGCATTTGACCGCTCCCTTGTCATGAGGGGAATAAAAGAAGAAAGGCTTCTCAAGCTACAAGGAAAGTTTACTTGTGCACAACATTTCTCATACAATTCTCATCATGAAGAAGGTAGACTTCCATCAAGTTTATTATGGCATGGTAGATTTGGACATTTGAACTATGACAACCTCTGCTTGTTGAAGAAAAATGGTGTTGTTGGTTTGCCTACAATTCCTAGGAAACTTAAGCAATGTGATGCTTGCATTCTAACATAGCAAACAGTCTTTTCATGATTCACATTCAAGAGCACATAGAAAAATTGGACTCATTCATTCAGATTTATGTGGTCCAATGCTTGTTCCTTTTCCAAATGGAAATAAATATATGATAACATTTATTGATGACTACACCAGAATGTGTTGGGTTCATTTATTGAAGAACAAATCTAATGTTTTTCAAACATTCAAGAATTTTCATAAATGGATTGAAAATGATGCACAATCTCATATTGGGTCTATTCGCACTGATAATGGAAAAGAATACACATCAAATGAATTTGAAAACTATCTTCACCAACATGGGATCAAACATCAAATAACCGTGCCTTACAATCCCCAATAGAATGGTGTAGCTGAAAGAATGAATAGGACAATCTTAAATATGGTACGATCCATTCTCTTCTTCAAAAATGTAAAGATAATTTTTTTGGCTGATTTTGTTCTATGTGCTGCATATATAAAGAATAGATGTCCATCTAATGCTATTAGAAACAAGACACCATATGAAATGTGGTATGGACATGTTCCTTCGGTAAAGCATCTCAGGGTCTTTGGTTCCACTTGTTATGCCTTGATACCAAAGGTACATAGAAACAAACTTGGTGCTAGAAGTCATAAATGTATCTTCCTGGGCTATTCAAACACCTGCAAGCATACCATCTCTATGATAAAGTAAATAAAAAGTTTGTTGTATCTAGAGATGTAATTTTTTTGAATCATTGAAAACTGACAATGTTGTTGAGCGACAACTTGAACGCTTGGATATATTCACAAAAGTAAAATCATTTCAAGAATTTGATAATCAAATTCCACATCTTCAAGGGGGGATTCCTATACTAGATCAACATGTGGAATCTTCTTTTGAGGAACACTCTCCCTTGCATGAAACTCCAACAAGAGATGATGCTTTAAGTTATGTGATTGATAGAATTGGGAGACTCAATCTTGATTCAGTCCCAACTCAATCAACGGAGTAGCCTGGAACATCTAAGAAAGGTCCCCCAAAGTGGCTGCCAAATACACTTGAAAGTGTTCATCCCGATGAGGTTGGAAAGACAGGAACTAGAAATTCAAATTGGAAAAATGAAAGTGATGTAGATGACTCTAATTCACCTGTTGATATGGATGTTTCTTGTGATTGTGAATTGAACTTGTCTACAGATTTTGAACCAAATTCCTTCAAAGAAGTTGCTTGTCATGATGAATGGAAAGAAGCGATGCAAAAGGAGTATGTTTCCCTCATAAAGAATGGAACTTGGAAGCTGGTTGATCCTCCATTAGGAACCAAACCAATTGGCTGCAAGTGGGTCTACAAGAACAAGTATAAAGCTGATGGCTCACTTGACAAGCACAAAGCTAAGCTTGTGGAAAAATGTTTTGCCCAGAAGGAAGGGGTTGATTATGAGGACATTTTTGCCTCCATAGCAAAATGGGCTACCATCTAGACACTCTTTGCCCTAGCAGCTCAGAACAGTTGGAAAGTCCGTCAAATGGATGTAAAAACTACTTTCTTGAATGGAGATCTAAAAGAGAATGTTTTTATGTCCCAACCTAAAGGATTTGCTGTGAAAGGACATGAACATAAAGTATGCAAATTGGTGAAGTCCTTGTATGGACTCAAACAAGCACCGCGAGCCTGGTATGGAAAACTAACTAAGCATCTTCTGAAACTCAATTTCAAACGTTATGATCTTGATGATGCAACTTTATTTGTCAAGAAAGTTGGCAAAATAGTTGTATATCTTATGGTATATGTAGATGATATTTTAATGACAGGGAACAATGAATGCTACATTCCATCCATAAAGAAGGAATTGGGAAAAAGCTTTGAAATGACTGATTTGGGCTATGTTCACTATTATCTTGGTATTGAAGTAACCCAACATTCGAAGTCCATATTTCTTTCTCAAAAGAAATACATTGGAGATCTGTTAAACATGTTCAGCATGAGAGAATGCAATCCTCTTACTACTCCAATGGAACAAAACTTAAAGATCACATCTATTGAAGGAAAAGAATTTGAGGATGCAATAAAGTACAGACAGCTTGTAGGAAGTCCCAACTACCTAACTACTACCAAACCAGACATTTCATTTTCTATTGGAATCCTCTCCAGGTTTATGCAAAACCCTCGTGAGGGACATTGGTCTGTTACAAAAGGAGTTCTAAGGTACTTGAAGGGAACTCAAGACTTTGGAATCAAATATACACAGGTAGACGACTTCCGCTTGATTGGATACTTTGATTCAGACTTCGATGGAGACAAAGAAACTGGGGTATCTACGTCAGGATATACTATGAGTCTTAGATTAGGAGCTGTCTCCTAGAGATCATGCAAACAATCAGTTCCAACAGATTCCACAATAGAAGCAGAATATGTTGCAACAGCTGAAGCAACAACAGAAATTATGTGGCTCAGGAAAATTCTTGAAGATTTGTAGGTAAAACCAGTACAATCAACTCCACTCATGATTGAGAATTCCTCTGCAATAAAGTTGGCCAAGAACCCAAAGTTCCATGATCGAACAAAGCACAACAATACTAAATATCATCTGATTCGACATCATGTTGAGGACAAAGCAATCCATCTCTGTCATTGTTCCACTAATGAGAAAATTGCAGACATCTTCACCAAAGCGCTTGGAAGAGAAAAGCTTGAACGATTCAGAATGATGCTTGGACTCACCAACATCCCTTCATATTAAGGGGGGGGAATTTTGACACCTAATCATAAGGATTGGGTAAATGTAATGTAAATAAATAAATAAGTAATATGAACAATCATTAGGAGATGAAGTGAATAGTATCTCCCTCAAGTATATAATGAAGACCTACCCGAAGGAATGAAACAAACGAATCAATTTTGCTTGAGGAGTTGCTACCTGGTCTGACATATCCCTTATTAATATTGTTGTGCCCCTATTGTCCCCGTATTGTCATTATTGTGCCCCATAGAATCTCTCTATTGTTATTTTTGTGGCTTTATATTATTATTGTTGGGTCGGATGGGTTATATTGTGACTCCTTACACTCCTATATATAGAAAGGAGGTTTTCTCATTTGAATCATCCAAGAATTGTTCATTTGTGTAATGTAAAGGAGGTTGCCCCCACGAAGAGGCTAAATTCTAAGGCGTTCAACTATCTTTTCTATCTTTTTGTGAGCTAGTTTCATAACATTTGGTATCAGAGCTTTGGATTCTAGGCTTTCGTTGCTCCAAATAGGTCATCATGTCATTTTCACTATAATTTTTTTTTCTTTGATGTTTTAGAAGCTAAAAAAAACCCATTTGAGATGAAATTTCACTAAACCTCGAGTCTAAATTTCAGAGCTTTTCGTACTATATTTGCGGAGATATGATCTGAGGAAGTTGGTCTTTTGGCAGACTCCTAAATTACATTCCAAATAGGTGACCTGGGGAAATCATCATAAATTTCTCTCTGAGAATTAGATTGAAATTTCATAAGAAAGTACAGAAAGAGGACGGACTATAGTTTCTTGTATATATTTTTTAGAGCCAAGGGTCGAAACACTGACTCATGGAACGTCGTACAAGTTTGCTCTACTAAGCTAGTCTATAATCAGGTCACTGTGGAAGATTTGGCATAACTCCTTCCTGGAGAATGCAATTTGGATCAGACTGGTGGAATTGGAAAGAAAACTTAGAGGGCTACCACACATTGCAATTTCAGAATTGGATGATCTGAAATTACAGAGATACATCAGATTCAATATCAAGCTGCTACAAAGGGAAAAAAGGTGTGTAGTTTTTTTAAATTTTTGCATAAACTTGGTTTGAAAAATTAGTTTGAAGGAATTCAAAGGGCATAGTAAAGCATTATTATCGGTAATTGATGCCCCGAGAAAAGAAAACGCAAACACCTAGTAAGCAACCTGAAAGCTCTAACATGACTCATGAAGAAGAGGAAGAAATGCAACATGATATATCAAAATTACAAGACCAAGTGCAACAAGTGTCACTTGCACAGAAAATAACAGAATCTAAGATGGATGGTTTAAAGAAAGATGTAGAAGCTAAGATGGATGGTTTAAACAAAGGCGTAGAAGCTAAGATGGATTGCTTAAAGAAAGGCATAGAAGCTCAGATGAATGACGTGGAAGCTAAGATGGACGATTTGAAGATAGATTTGAAGACAGGCATGGAAAATTTGAAGACAAATTTGACAATGTTTCTACAAGAAATGCTTAATAATGGTGAAAGGGTAGTAAAGGAAACTCATGATGAGAACAAAATAAATGTTAATCATGATTTCATAGACTCTAATATTCGATCGAAGACCCACCATATTCCAAAAATCGATATGAGGACGTTTGATGGCAAGGATCCCGCAACATGGATATTACAGATGGAACAATTTTTTGATCTCAATAATGTGCAAAACACACAAAAGGTACATATTGCAACTTTATATTTGGAACCAAATTAGTCTGTATGGTATCAATGGCTTTACCCTCGTAAACAAATGATCACTTGGGATTTTTATGAAAGAATTGATAGCACATTATGAGGATACAAAAAGTAACACTTTTTTTAACCAATTGATAAGTCTCAAATAAAAGGGTTCAATAATGGAGCACATTGAGGAGTTCCAAAAATTGAACATAAGGGTAAAAAGTATTCCAGTGGAGCATAGGATTGATGTGTTCATAGGGACTTTAAAGGATAATATCCAACGTGATGTTTGCCTTTGGGAACCTGATTCATTAGAGAAGGCATTCAGGTTAGAAAGAAAAATGGAAAGAAAAATTATGGCAATCAGGAAGCATAACACTCACAACTACAAAGATGGAAGTGTTGTTGCCCCTAGTCTTCCACAACCTATAAGGTTGACACCACAACAATTGGAAGAAAAAAGAGCAAAAGGGCTTTTTTATAGTTGTGATAGAAAATACACTAACAGTCATAAGTGTGCTGAGAAGAAATTATTCTAGATAGATTGTGAAGAGGAAGAAGAAAAGGAGCAAGAAAGGTCAAAATAAGAGGATATACTCTAGGAACAAAGCCTAGATAAGGAAGAAATGAATCTGACCATATCTGGTAATGCATTGGTTGGAATTACCACTCCTCAAACCATCAAGATAGAAGGACAAATCAAGAAGAAAAAGGTAATAGTGTTGATTTATTCAGGAAGTACCCATAATTTTATTCATTGTAAGATAGCAAAAGAATTGAATTGCTTCCTATATCCAGCACGAGAGTGTCAAGTGATGACTGCAAATGGAGCAATGAGAAATTGCTCTGGAAAGTGCCATAATATCAAGCTATCCATGGGAGAATAAGTATTTACTAGCCCAATGCTTTCCTTTCCAATGGGAGGTGCTGATGTTGTACTACGAGTCCAATGGCTACAATCCTTGGGTACAATAGCTTTTAATTTTCAAGAACTTTTCATGAAATTTTCTGCGAAAGGAAAGGAAGTTCAATTAAGGGGTATTGCAGGGAAACCAAGAAAGATAATAAGCTCTAACTGTGTGAAAAAGCTTCTAGAACTGGAACAAAGAGGTGTAATTGCATAATTATGTTCGTTATATGTTTGCACATCAGAATCATCTATTTCTCCAGATCTCCAAAAAGCCTTGGACAATCATTTCAAGGTAGTTGAGACTCCCAAAGGTCTCCCACCTATTTGTGATCATGATCATGTTATTCATCTGATTCCAGGAAGTTTTCCTCCAAACATCAGGCCGTACATATATCCCTATGCCCAAAAGAGTGAAATTGAATGTATGGTTGTAGAAATGCTAGAGACTGGTATAATTCAACCTAGTCAAAAGTTCTTTCTCTCCTCCAGTAGTATTGGTGCACAAGAAGATCGATCATGGAGCAGGTGTCCGATTATGGGAGCTCAAAGCTCACTATAAAGATAAGTTTCCATTCCTGTTATGATGAATACTGATGAATTGCATGGATAATTACTTCACCAAGTTTGATCTTCGTTCAGGATATCATCAAATCAGAATGAAGAAGAAACATTCCGAAACAAACATTTAGAATCATAAGCGTCATTATGAATTTTTGGTCATGCCTTTTGGCCTTACCAATGCACCTTCTACATTTCAAGGTTTGATGAATTCCATTTTTAAACCCTTCCTTAGACAATTTGTGTTAGTATAATTTTGATGATATACTAATCTACAACAATTCTTGGAAGGATCATGTTGAAAATGTTGATAGGGTGCTACAACTATTGGAGGAGAAACAATTATATGCAAAAACATCCAAATGATTATTTGGAGTACAAGAGGTGGAATATCTGGGTCATATTATATCTCACGAAGGAGTTAAGGTCGACCCTAGCAAAATTAAAGCCATTAAGGAATGGAAAATTCCCACATCCATAAAGCATCTGTGAGGATTTCTCGGGTTGAGAGGGTATTATCACAATTTTGTTAGGAATTATCAGATAATATCAGCACCTCTAACAAAGTTATTGAAGAAAGATGAATTTTAATGGACTCCAAAAGCATCGAAGGCCTTCAAACATCTTAAAGAGGCAATGCGCTAAGCACTGGTCTTAGCTGCACCAGACTTCACAAAAACCTTTATTGTGGAATGCGATGCTCTAGGATATGGAATTGGTGTTGTTTTAATGCAAGATGAAAGACCCATTTCTTTTGAAAGTCTTCCAATCAAGGGAAAGTTTTTACACA
>APFE030045240.1:107612-118720 GCA_000404065.3 Pinus taeda | reverse complement strand
CATGGCTTATTAATATCACATGCCCAAAAAAACATAACTCACTTCGTATGAGATTGGTTCTTACTATGTTTCTTTTAATTAATTAATTTAATTAAAAGAGTAAAAACAACCTAACTACTTTGGAGATAAATCTTAACCTTTGATTTATGTATACTCCTATGAATATTTTGGAATATTCTATGGTGATTAAATTTTTACCATCAACCTAACACCTAATAATTATTGATAATTAAATTAAAATTCAAGAAGCCTTATTCCAAAATAGACACTCTTATAAGAAAATCATTATTAGTCCGTGTCATGGTAGGACTATAACAATGGATTTGCCTCTACTAGTTTACATTGACCAATCCAAGTTATCATGCCTAACTTTGAAAAAAAAAATATTTAGTTTTTAATATTATTGAAAAAAGTATTTTTCAAACATTTCATTAGACCATAACTTTGAAGGTCCTATTGAAACCTTTGTTCCATGTATGCCTCAATTTGTTTGGCATAATTTTTGGATGTAGTTGAAATATTTATGCCATGATTTTTGAATATTTGTGCGATGATTTTTCATTGTTAAGCTTCAAAATTAAAATCCTTAAAAGTAACTCATACTCACGTAAATAACCTATTTACCATTAGTTACAACCCACAATAATTTAAGGAAGTATTTGCATAAAAAATCAATAGACACAAGATGAAAATTAATATACCTAATAGGAGATACTAGGTACCATTAGTTATGGTGTCTTCAATACTTTAACATGTGTATTAAAAGTGTAAATGTGCCAACCTAGTAGAGGTTACTACCAATAAATTTATGCAAGTGCATATCCCTTAATGGAAAATTAACTTTTCTAATTCATATATCAATTTGAAATTTTTCTAAAAGCATAACATGCACTTAATTGGCATGGACTACATTGCCTGCACATTTGATCAACATTTGATTATTCATATGAGTTATTTTGGACATTGTTTATATTCATATAAAAAGTTACTATCCATCATAATTTCTGCAATTATTTGCATTAATTTATATAGGAGTAAAGTTACATAAATTTAAGTAGGAATAAAAATGTAAACATGTAAATTTATTAATGTTAGTTCTCACCAAAATTTATGCAAGTAATGGATTGTCATTCATATATTTAAATTTTCTCAAATTTAAAATTGGATGGTGATAATTAAAATGGATGACGACTATTGAATGCATCTCCACTATTAAATCTAGAAGCTCTGTTATAATTCCAAAATTATGTCAACAGACATGCCAATTTCCAAATAGGATTTCTAGAATTTTAATTTGATTATTAGTAATTATTAGGTGGATGTTGGAGATTTAACGTCCATGAAATATGCTAGAATATTTATAGTAATATACTCAAATCAAGGGTTATGATTTAAATCCAAGTTAGTTATGGTCTTTTAATTAATTTATATCAAATTAATGAATTAAAGAAATTTTCATATCAACCCATGTCATATTGTATATGGCATTGATAAGCCATTGTATTGTAACATAATCTATTTACAAATTAAGAATTGCCATAGTAAACTAGAGTTCTTACATTAAATTTGAAGAGTTAATTTCATTTTATTTTTTTAAATTGACAAATTAAAATAAATTATTAGTGTGATATAAAAGTGAAAAATATTTTGGAATTTTTTTAATAAAGCACTATGAAATCAAGTAAAAAATAAACCCAAACGCAGAGAAATGCAAAAGAAGATGATCTATAGAGTTTGGATTTCGTCCAAAAATAACTCGTAGACTTGGAGCTCCCTATCTCCTAAGGGAAGGACGACATACCATTCAGTTGGATTGTTTTTCTAGATATATGTCATTCCTTTCGGTTGGATTGTTTTTCTAGATATATGTCATTCCCTTTTTTTGGTTATATATGTTAGTAGTACTTTTCTTTATTGGTAAGTGCTAGAATGTATCATTATTTTGGTTTTCTAATCAAGTTTAAATGGTTTAAATGGAGAAACTTTCCGTTGATATGCTATTAGTATGTGAGCGAAAATAAAGCATGATGTATGTTTTTTTATGAATGAGTAATACAAATACATCTTGATTTAGAAAGACAAAAAAAAATAAAAATAGTTTAAATTTTCAAGTATACCTCACACATTTGACTTAATATTATGTAAGTATACAAACTAGATCATAACTTGAGGTAAATCTGAAGAAATACACATAAACAACATTGTTTCAACTTTGATTCACCAATATTGCAATCTTTATAATGATCATATGGAAGGAATTTAATAGGACTATTTACTCACACTAAAGAGTAATCATATGTAGAAAATTCAATTGGAGCATTTATTTATAGCCTATATATTAATCATATGGAGAGAAAATTCAATTGGAGCATTTATTTATAGCCTATATATTAATCATATGGAGAGAATTCAATGGGACCATTTACTCTTTTATCTTGTAGACAACTTTCCAATAGAGTAAAATTGTCCCTTTCTTATAGGTTCTTATATAGTAGTTGGTCCACTTATTTAAACAATTTTACGCAAATTTTTAAATGAAATATTAATGTAGTATTATTTTATGTATATCACTACAAGGTCCAATAAAAGGAAGAACAACAATTATTTAAAACTTTCAATAACAAAATTTTATATTAAAAAAATTATAATTTACGAGAACCTCTTTCCATTAAAATTGTAATCCTAGTATTGGTGCATATGTTCATCAAGACAGAAACACCATGTGCAAAAGAACACACTAAAACAACATTATTTTTTATCAATAAAAACAAATGTTTAAATTGAATAGTGCTTATTTAGTGTGAATCAAGCCTACATTCCCTAGTGTCTATTTTTGTGTCATCATATTAAGTAGGTGTAAAGAAGATACACAAGTAATATTCATAAATCCAAACAAGCATAGCAAGTAGTAATTGCAAGCAAGTGGATGATCCGAAATGGATATTAAATCAAGAAGAAAAGGTATTACAGACTCATGTCCAGGAATTCCTATATTATTTAGTGCAATGGATCGAAAAGATTACGAATAACATAGACAATGAATAGTTATAAATCATAATACACACACATCAACAAAGTCAAATAATCAAGGAGTTCATCAGACTTCCTCGCTACGTCTCCTGGTCCAGCTTTTGGTGTCGAACTCTATATTAAGTCTTCAAGAACAAATTATTACATGAGTGAGCTCAAAATAGAGTCTCAACCAACAGTGACATCAAAGAGGGATCTGCTCAAAAACCTAGAGTCTAAAAGAGTGCATAGACTCTCCCTCTATCTTGTTCCTCTATTCAGTCTGCCTCGATCTGTCTAACTGACTGTGTTCAAATGACTTCTTATTTTCTTGTTTTGCCATTGGATGGCTTTTAAGCCTTTCAACGCTGTCTGTTCCCCCCCCCCCATTTCATGCTCTCTAGCTCCCGATCACTGTCCCTTTATCTCTTTGCTGAGCATTTAAACAATCACTGGGAAACGCTTAAGGAACAGGGCAACTATTTACAAATGGAAGGTTCTCTGGGTGCGGCTGAAAATCCCCGAAAATACACTTTTCATTTACATAGAGGAATACACGGAATACACTAAAAACTAATGAAAAACGCGATCGAAACTTTAAAGCTAGACTTAAAATGATATAAAGTCCACCCTATAATCCTCTCAGGTCCACCTTTTATTGTTGTCACAAGCCCTTTCAATTCCACACCATTGATCTGCCTTCAATCCAACAGTCTGCATCCAACCCGAAACAACAAGTAGTTTTCTCAGTCTCCACCGTTGATCCACAATATCCAATCCAACAACTGAAAGCCATTTCGGGTGGTCCACTTCCATGGAGATTACCCGCCAGAAAAAGTGATTTGCTCTCTCCTGCGGCGTGCTACGTGTCAGCAAGTGTATGGAATTGGGTGAAGCCCTTCCAATACCACTTATTGTCTGAAGCCAGCCTGAAATACTATTTACCAGATAACTCAAATCCTTTGTTGTTTAATTCATAACTCCTTCGGGTCCGCCTATGTTAAGTCCTCTCTTTAGGAATCTATGATGTGATATCTGTAATCTCCGCCATTCATCCACGTGCTCGATCAACGTTCCATGTTAAGTCACCGCTCACAGTCCCATTTCCCTTAGGGCTGCCTCCAATATACTCCACAAACCTCTCCCGGCACGATATCTCGATTTAATCTAGACCATTGATCTGTCCGATCCGACGGCTACTGTGCGATGAGACTTTACATTCATCTTAGCTCTATTTTTTTCCATTTTCAGTGTTTTTCTTTTGTGATAGTGTTTTCCGAAAGTTAATATATATGAAGACTTAGACTTAGAGGTTTGATACAAGATCCATTTTGGATCATGGCTTCCAATTGAAAAGATTTTGGACCACCAAAAGTTGGTTTTAGGCATCGATCAAGTGAGGATATAGTTCCCTCACTTGTCCAATCTCTATCTATCGTGCCTTGCTTGGATGTGCAACTTTGAGTCCTACTCTCAGGTACTCAACATCCCCTTGATGCATAGTTCTTACCTCCCTATCTAGAACTGTGTCCTCTTGTAACTCATTGAGATACTCAGACAACAAATCCCTAATAGAAGGAAACTCACTTTTCTCTTCAGGATCTTCAACCAATGAAGGTTCATATAATCTCAAGTTTTCTGCATTAACGACTGAATAGATCTGCATATAAGTTGGAAGATCAAGGCAAAAACCATTTTCACCAATTTTATCAAGTATCCTTAAAGGTCCACACCTTATTGGTTTTAGCTTCTTACCTTCACCTTACATTTTGTCTTTGTTGATGTACAACTAGACTTGATCACCAACATGAAAACTATGTTCAACCCGATGCTTGTCATGTCTTGCCTTGTACTTGGCTTGACTTCTTTCTAGTTGTTCCTGTACTACCTGGTGAATTTCTTGGATTTGTTCAATGAACTTGATTGCTTTGTATACATCATTGTGTCCATTAATTGTTGTGTATTTACCAAAGACAAAATCCAATGGATACTTTGGTATAAAACCAAAACAATTCTCAAAAGGAGATCTTTGAGTACAAGAGTGCTTGGCATGGTTGTAAGCATGCTGCACATAACACAAATTCTCATCCCAAAGCTTGGGATGCTTGTTGCAATAGCCTCTGGGCAACTGGATCATTGTCTTGTTGACCACTCCTATCTGACCATCAGTTTGTAGATGAGATTTTGTGCTTTTCTTCAACCTGTTGTCCATCAACTCCCATAGATTTGACCAAAACTTCCCAACAAATCGAGAATCTCGATCAGATACATTAGAAGTGGGTAACCCAAAATGAATGCATACATTCTGAAAGAACAACTTTGTTGTTTGTTCAACTGTAACCTGCTTGTTACATGGTATCAAAATACACATTTTACTGAACCGATCCACAACAACATAGAAATAATCATGACCTTTCCTAGATTTTGGCAATCCCCCAACAAAATCCATGGCAACAATTTCCCAAGGGAGAGAAGGAATTGGAAGTGGAGTGTACAAGCCTAATTTCCGATTATTGGGCTTGCTTATAGCACACATAGTACACCCTTTTATATATCTAGAAATTGTCTCATGCATTCTTGGCCAATAATAGAACCTTCGCAATTGTGCAGCTGTTTTACTTACACCAAAATGACATGATATGAGAGAAGTATGCGCTTCTCGAATTATGTTAACTCTTTCAGTTTGTGGAATGCATAACTTTCCCAAATGATATAAGAGTTGGTCCTTTACATAATAATCCAATTCTTCTTCTTGCTTGCCATGACTTAAAGTTCCATATACATATTTAAAATCTACATCTTGAGCATATTGTTCAATGTAACTTTCATGCATTACTGAGTTATGCTTAAGTATAGTAGATGCATTTATGATTGGTCTTGATAACATGTCTGCAACCTTATTGTGTCCTTTATTATATCTGATGACAAGATGAAATTGATGTAGAAAACCCATCCACCTATAATGTCTTGATTGTTGCAATTTAGTTTGTGAGCACAAATATTAGAGTGGTTGATTATCTGTATGTATGATTGTTTCTTAACCCATTAGGTAATGTTCCACTTTTTCACACTTTGTACTAATGCATACAATTCTTTATCATATGTGGGATAATTAACTACTGTAGAAGAAAATGTCTCAGAATGATAGCATATGGGTTTTCCGTGTTGCATCAAAACTGCTCACATGGCATAGTCACTGGAATCTATCTCAATCTCAAATGGATGTTGAAGATCTGGCAGTGCTAGTACTGGTGATGTACTGATTTTCTCTTTTAATGTGTCGAAGGCTTTCTATTGTTTGCCTCCCCACTTAAAAACCTATTTCAATCCCGTTAAAGCATGTAATGAAGCTGCAATGAATGCGAAGTTAGAAATAAACCTTCTCCAATATTGTGTTGCCCCTAGGAAACTGCTAACCTCTGTAGCAAATTTGGGTTTACGACAGTTCACAATGACTTCAACCTTATAGGGATCTATCTTCAATTCACCAACCCCTACAATATAACCCAAATAATTTAAAGATGTTCTGCCAAATTCACATTTTGACAGTTTTTCATAGAGATTTTCCCTTTTTAAAACATCTAAAGTCTGCTTCAGATGCTTTACATGGTCTTCGCATGTCTTACTAAAAAGAAGAATGTCATCTAAATAAAAAATTACAAAGTCATCAATAAATGGTCTGCGTACATCATTCATAACTCTCGTAAATGTAGCAGGAGAATTAGTTAAGCCAAAAGGCAAAACAAACCATTCATATAGTCCTTACTTTGTCTTGAAAGGAGTCTTCCATTCATCCCATTCTGCAACTCTGACTTGATGATACCCACTTTGCAAGTCTAACTTAGAAAAGTAAACTGCTTCTTTCAATTGATCTAATAAATCATCAATACGAGGAAGATGACAATGATTCTTGATCATTATTTTATTTAGTGCTCTGTAACCAATGCACATTCTACATGAGCCATCTTTCTTTCTCACCAGCACAATTGGAGATCCACATGATGATGTGCTTGGTCATATAAACCCTTTATCGAGCAACTCCTGTACCTGCTTCTTTATCTCTACATTCTCCAAAGCTGACGACGTGTACATTCTAATGTTAGATAATGGAGCATCTTGCTGCAAATAAATATAATGTATTATTTCTCGCTTCGGTGGCAGACATTTTGGTTCTTGAAATAGAACATCAGACTCTTAAACAAATTTAACTAAATCAACTTTCTGTTTAGAAACACAACCTTCAAATGCATTAGATTTTTTAGGATCATTTCCCTTTACAACCATTACTCAAAATTGCTTATTTGAATTCACAATTCTTTTCATGTGCCCTGAGTTTATGAGAGAATAGTTACCTTTGAGTTTATGAGCTCTTACAATGTATTATATTCCATTTTTATTGAGTTGATACTTATTCCCAGATCTATGGAAAATAGCTTTCCTATCATACAAGTATGGACTTCCCAAAACAATACCATATATATCCAATGGAACTATATCTAATTCAACCTCATCTACAAATGTTGATCCAATAGCAAACCTAAGTTTACATTGTCTCATTACTTGTAGATTTGTTTTATCACACACCCAACTTAATGGATATGGCTTCCCATGAGGCTTTGTTTATAATCCCAACTTCTTTACAATTGTTTAAGAAATCAAATCTAGTTGAGATCCACTATGAAACAAAGTATCAATCTTATTGTGCTTGGAAATTATTCTAATATGAAAAATCTCATTTCTTTCCCTCTCATTATTTTCATTATCAACAGATTGTGCAGAATTACTTGTGGATGCTTCAGAATCTTTACCTTTAATACCTGTGGTTGTAATAGTTGTTTCATCGCCTGAATCTAATCCCATGTCCGGCTGAATAGCAGCAAAATTCTTTTTCTTCTTACCACATAACTTCTTAGGTTTATGTTATGGATGGAAAGAAAAATAGTGTGCCTCATCGTGTCCTTCTTTCTTGCAATGAGTGCATGAAGGCCTATCCTTCTTTATAGTGTTTTCTTTCCTCTCCTTTCATTTCAGTTTATTCTTTTCCTTGCTCTTGCTTATAGAATATTTAGATGATCCACCAACCTCTGGGTTTACATTCTTACCTCTAGCTTCTAGATGTGTGGCTTGAATTGATACATCATCTAAGCTAGCGGGATTAAACATGAGAATAATATGTTTAAATAGCTATGAAGATCACCTATATACTTTAATAAAGTCTCAGGTGAGTCTAATGATATACCTAGAGTTAAAGCTCTCTTTCTAAATTCGTGAGTAAAACTCTGTACACTTTGACCCTTCAATTGGCGAAGAGTTTGCCAACTCATCATTGCCTGCTACATGTAAGCTAAAGGATAGAATTTCTTTTTGATAGCAGAAACAAATTCATTCCATGTAGAAATGATTATACCAATTTTTTGTATATCATCTTATGTCTTGCCTTCCCACCATACTAGTGCAGTTCCTCTGAGTCAAAAGGCTAGCCAGTTGAATCCTCTTCCTTTCTAAATCAATGCTCTACACCCTGCAATATACATCAATTTGTCTTATCCAGTTATCTAGCTTTTCTGCATTGATTTCTCCATCATAAATTGGCAAATCAAAATTCACATCTAATTTGATTATGGAAGTTGTCTTCTTCTTCTTAGAAGAGATAGAAGATGATGACGATGAGGATGATGATGGAGGAGATGGTGGAGGAGATGTTGGAGGAGTCATCCCTCCTTTTACTTTGCCTTCTAGAGGGGCGACTAGAAAATGTTCCCTCCTCCTTTGTCTAGTTTGGGTGTTGCAGTGCTTTCACCTCAACCCTTCTTAAACTCGAGATATATCTCTTCCACCATGGCTCAGAGTGTCTTAGAAATTTCTATAAATTGAGATTCTGATCCCAGTGGATCTTCTTCCGCCATTCTCCTTTGAGAATAGACTCTTCCAATATCTGGATTAGCCTCAACAAATTCTCCTTCTGCTAGTCTGGACTTTAATCTAGTTAGCATTCAAAATCCAGCAAAAGCTTGTCTAACCTTAACAGAACCAAATGCTCTGATACCACTTGATCTGAAATTGATACTCAATCAAGAAGAAAAGGTATTACAGACTCAGGTGCAGGAATTCCTATATTATTTAGTGCAATGGATCAAAAATATTGTGAATAACATAGAAAATGAACAATTATAAAACATAATACACACACATCAACACAGTCAAATAATCAAGGAGTTCACTAGACTTCCTGGCTATGTCTCCTGGTCCAGCTTTCAGTGTCGACCTCCATATTAAGTCTTCAAGAATAGATTATTACAAGAGTGAGCTCAAAACGGAGTCTCAACCAACATTGACATCAAAGAGGGATCTGCTCGAAAAGCATGAGTCTGAAAGAGTGCACAAACTCTCCCTCTATCATGTTCCTCTATTCAGTCTGCCTTGATCTGACTGACTCACTGTCTTTCTATGAATATCTTGAACTAACTTCTTATTTTTCCTTTCTACCATTGGGTGGATTTTAAGCCTTTTGACGTTGTCTGTTCGCCTCCCTTTCAGGCTCTTTGGCTCCCGACTACTGTCCCTTCATCTCCCTTCTGAGCATTTAAACAATCACTGAAAAATGCTTAAGGCACGAGGCAACTATTTACAAACAGAATGTTCTTTGGGCACATGTGAAAATTCCCAAAAATACACTTTTCATTTACACAGAGGAATACACAGAATACACTGAAAGCCAATGAAAAACCCAACTGCAACATTAAAGCTGGACTTCAAATGATATAAATCCTGTCCTATAATCCTCTCAGTTCTGCCGTTTATTGTTGTCACAAGCCCTTTGTATTCCACACAGTTGATCTACCTTCAATCCGATAGTTCACATCCAACAAGAAATATCAAGTAGTTCGCTCAGTCTCCACCGTTGATCCACGATCTCAATCCAACGACTGACAGCCATTTTGTGTGGCCCACTTGCATGGAGACTACCACCCTGAAAAAGTGGTTTTCTCTCTCCTACGACGTGCTACGTGTTAGCGAGTGTATGGAATCGAGTGAAGCCCTTCCAATAACACTTACTGCCTGAAGTCCGCCAGAAATACCGTTTACCATGGAACTCAAATCCTTCACTATTTAATTCATAACTCCTTTGGGTCCACCTGTGTTAAGTCCTCCCTTTAGGAATTTGCGATGCGATATTTGTAATCTCCGTCGTTGATCTGTGCACTCAATCAATGGTCCACGTTAAGTCGTCGATCGCAGTTGCATTCCCTCAAGGTTTGCCTCCGATATACTCCGCTGGCCTCTCCTGATGTGATATCCCAATTTAATCTGGATCATTGATCTGTATGATTTGACATCTCCTATGCAACGAGAATTTACATTCCACTTAGCTCTATTTTCTGCCATTCTTAGAGTTTTTCTTCTGCAATAGTGTTTTGCAATAGTTAATACATGTGAAGACTTAGACTTACAGGTTTGATGCGAGAGCCATTTTCGATTAGTGGAGTAAGTTGTACATACAAATGGAGTAGGAATTAAGAAGATCTATAGATGGAGCCATGGAAGGTTGGTACACACCATTTGTAAATCTTAGTAGCAAGAAGATGAGGAGTTGATTCTAATTGGAATTGTTTCTCCTTTTTAGTAGTAAAATGATTCACCACAACCAAAGTGTTTCACCTTTAACTCTCATTAGTAAGATGTGACTTCAATAAATGCATGATACACACATGCACAAGCTACTTAACAATTAGACTCTGTTGTGTAAAAATGATATTTTTTTGGAACCATCATTATTTGGGTGAATATGGCTAGCATTTTCATGGTATATAGAAAAATGACTAATAAAAAAAAAAACCATAAAAGTAATGAGAAGTAGCATATATTATGAAAACTCCCCTTACCGTTCAACTGAAAAAATCAGAAATAATTTTCATTTGAAATTTGAGAAGTGATTTTTTATTTTAATTTTCATTTGCATGAGAAATAATTACATGTCTTTCTATGATGAGCACGAGAGCCCTTGAAGGGAAATGATGACTTTAATTTTGAATTCTGGTGGGGTGAATCATCATGGATAATAATATTGTTTAACACATATATTGTTTTTTTCTTATAAT
>APFE030045240.1:27222-84620 GCA_000404065.3 Pinus taeda | reverse complement strand
AACAAACATATTTTTAACTGGAAAAAACATAGAAACTGCAGGCTTTTCTCTGAGTCGCCTGCTCTTGCATCAGACTCCCAAGGTTGAAAATGATCATGATCTCCTGATCATGCTTTTTTCTTATCTTGTCCGCCTGGATCCCACACTTTGTTTTGCAAGTCCTCATCTGCTGTTACTTGCTGATTTTCTCCAGGTCTCCATATTTTATGCTGTCGTGCTCCATTAGCTGCACTTTCATAATCTGTCTCTGTTTTCATCTTGCTGCTACTTCCGCTGCTTCTCTTCCTTGCTGATGTTTTCCACTGAGATGCTTTTAACATGATTCTTCTAATGAGCTCAATTTCTTTGTTCAATAATTCTTCAAATTGTTGATTTCTTGCTGCCTACTGAGCTAAGATGGCTTGCTCAGTCTGTCCTGTTACCTGCTGACTTCTCGCTCTTATTCTTGTTTCTGTTCCGACTTCCACCCGATCATCCATGCCCTCTTGTCCTCTAGAACATAAAACTTCTTCTCCCTGCATTTGACCACTCAACTGAGTCAAATATTCTGCAACAATACCTGCATTCATAAAAGACTGGTTAGAATAAAAATCATAAGGCACCAATGCCTTGTATTCCTTTGCTAGCATTTCAACATACTGTTCTAAATCCTCCACTATCACCACATCAATATGCTGATCCAAACTTCTCAAAGAATCCTTTGAAGAATTCCCAAGACTGTCAACCAGTCTTTCTCCCATGTCATTTGCTTCCATGGCAATTTTCTGTACTTGGTCACTGTATTGAACTCTTCCATCTGCTGCATTTTCCCTGTCATATCCTGGATTCTCCAACCAATATTCCAACAGTGAAATTTCTTTGTAGCATTGTTGAAGCATCACATCGTCATTTACAGTCCCTACATTCATGCACAACTTGTCAGTTTGAAAACTACAAGTTTCAACAGTCTCACTTGTTGTTTCAGATACCAGTTCTTCCAGCTGATCCTCTTCTTCATTCGCATGAACTTTCTCTTCCAACTCAGCTGCTCTGAGTTCTTCCTGTTTCAACTGTACATCCATTGTCTGCTCCAAGTATTCATTTTCTCCAAATAACAGAGTTTTTGGATCAGTCTTCTGTCCCGGTCCATCTTCTTCTTGCAGAGGCAACAATGTATGATTGACACCATCCTTTCCAAACTTGTAGGTGTTTATCTTCCCATCATGCATGGCTGCTCTATCATATTGCCAAGGTCTTCCAAGCAATATGTGACACACATCATATGCATCACATCACAAACAATTTTATCTTTGTATTTGCCCACTTGGAATTCTACTTCACAATGTTCACTTATCAGCAGTTGACGTTCCTTTTTCAACCATGACACTTTATAAGGTATTGGATGCTTCATTGTCCTCAGCTCCAATTTCCCCACTACTTTTGTAGAAACCAAATTATTAGTGCTGCCACTATCAATGATCATCTGGCAACATTTCCCTTGGACTTTACACATTGTCCTGAATAAAGCCTTCCTTTGTGGCGGTTCAGTCATCTCCTTTGCTGGCTTAAGTAAAACTTTATTAAGTACCAGAGACTCTCCTCTTTCTGGTGTATTCACTTCTTCTGTTACTGCTGCCATTGGTGCCTCTTCCTCAGCTGGAGCAACAATTGCATTCCTCTACTTGATGTCTACACTCTCTGGGCACTGAAAAGCTCTGCGTCCCAGCTTATTGCATATGTAGCATCTTATTTCTCTGCCTCCTCCTCTACCTCCTCTACCTCTAGAAAAACTCCCTCTGCCTCTTGCATCACCTCCTATGGATGCATGTTGGGTTGAGCTATTGCTAGCTCCTTCTGCAGGTGTTGTAGATATTCCACTACCACCTTGAATTTCTTTTCCTCTCTCAAAGTCCCTGTCCCTCTGGCATACTGCTTCGTCATGAGTTTTTCCTCCGCTTTCAGTGCTATCTGATAATCTTCCTCTACTGTTTTAGGAGACAACAGACTTATCTCATCCTGAATGTCCATCTTGAGGCCATTCATATATCTAGCCACCCTCTCATCTGTATTCTGGGCTTCTCCAGCTCTTATGCTCACCTTATAAAACTCTTCTGTATATTCTTTCACCGTTAAAGCTCTCTGCCTGAGATTTTGCATTTGCCTAAACAATGTCTGTTGATAGTTACTGGGCAAAAATTTACCTTTTAGCTTTGCTACCATCCTGCTCCAATTCTTGATTGGCTTCTTACCCAATCTCCTCCTTTCCGCCTGCACACCATCCCACCAGAGCGCTGCATGGCCTATTAATTTGGTGACAACAAACTTTACTTTCTTCTCATCTTCCATTTCTTCATAATCGAAGAATTTCTCCATGTTATTAATCTAGTCGATCAGTTCTTCTGGATTTAGTCCTCCTTGATATACTGGTACTAACTGGTTCCATGGCCTGGCTGTGGATTTCAATACTGACTGAAAGAGCCTCATCTCAGGAGTAACCTCTACAACTTCCTCTTCAGTAGCTTCAACTTCGGGTTCACTCACATCTCCATCATCTATGTTCTTGCCGAAGGTTAACGCATCCAATCTAGCTCGTAGCTCTTCTATATCTTCCCTCAATTCGACATTCTCCGCAGGCTGTCTTCTTCAACCACGTCCACGTCCTCGTCCTCTTCCAACCCTGAAATCCATCCTTCTATTGCTCCTGAGATTTAACTCAACGCCAGTTGCTGGGTCTGATACCACTAATGATGGACCGCTTGTTGGCTCTAATGACAGTCTTTCTAGTCAGTTTGAAATATTTTCTATACCTTCCTCTCAGTCTCTCATCAATTCTCTGAGATCATCTGTCATTAACTCAACAACTTTTTTTTATGTAAAATTTACAAGTCCTTCAATTCAGGTTGGGCTTAGATGCCTTTACACAGAAAACTATGTATGAAAAATAGAGGATCTACAATACAACTCATGTTATAACTGCAATTAGGTATGATGGATCTCAGTGCAGAACATGCACACAACACCCAACTAACAACAATATGAGATAGCGCACAAGCAAGGACAGAAACTTATACCCAACTGTTTACAATATATGACATACGCACACAGTAAAAAAGGAATGCGCACTCGCACGCACAGTGCTTAATAATAACAACAACGTATATACTATTGTGCGCACAGTAGTTTAATGCACCACAATTCACCACATGTAACATTATAATAGTACCCAACTTGAATGTATTCACGGTGCGCTCTCAACACATGTATACACAGTTTTCTCCGCCAACATTTCACTTTCCACGCATTAATGATGCAAATACAAACTTAAGGTTTCGCTGTCCATAAAATCCACACAATTCTACCAGCTTTTTTTTATTGGAATTCAGAACGCAGAGTAGTTATAAAAATCCACAGGCATACAATACAATTGCTATAAAGATAGCGCACGCACAGAATCTATAAAACACACATCCAATCCCTTTTTTGTTTATTAGCAATACCAAAAACAATCTTTATATATGGGGCCGCATAGAAAATATAACAAAACAGTCATCTCAGAGCCATGTTCCGTCCTACACAGAAGCATGCCCTCTCCATTCATAATTCCAGACCTTTGGCAATTTGATTGCCATTCTCAATAAGTCATTCCATTCATTACATGAGAGAGAATTAGTTCCAAAACCACTGGCCTCGCCTCCCCAAATTCCTCTTTTATTTATAATGTATAATCTTATTTAGTACAAAACAACGTTTACATAATAGTCTAAGGCTTTTACAATCTAGGAAGTTTGTTATCCATGCTGATACTACTTTTTAAATAAAAGATAGCATGTTTTATTTTAATTATTTTAATTTTTTCTCTATTTTTAATGAAAAAAAAATTAAAATAAATAAATAAAATATAATTTAACTAGAAAAAAACATAGAAACTCCATGCTTTTCTCATCGCCATCATTTTTTGCTCTTTTAAAATATACTACTTTATCTTTGATCCTCACCTAACTTATCATATTAGCATCTTCTTAAGATTGTATTTATTTTTTACAAATTAACAATACTCTAATTCATTATTATTTTTAGTGACAGGATTAACTATAACACGTGTTGCCTTAAGTCATGCGAATGTGCATAATATTACATTATAATAATGAAATGATAATAATAATATTAAGGAATAATTAAACTTACTGTATTAAACTAAACTAGTTCCATGCATGTAAATAATTATACTTTGAGAGGGGACATTGATTAAGATGGATACAATGTACTTACCTTTCTATGGAAACGTTGACTAATATATGTAAATTAACCTAGAATTCAAATTTTATTATAATTATAATCGTTTAATGTATAATATTTTCATTAACGATTAAATAATCATATACAAATTGACGAGTGGTATACCATGTCAAGTAATGGCCTAAATTTTGTATTCAGTAAATTATTTATCTACATAAATAAGATACATGTGTAATGAGATATTTGTTAACTTCTATGAATGTTAGTAGTAGCAAAATTTTCCATTTATATATTATTTTTTAAAAAAATGCTAACAAAATTGAAGAATTTTCATTCCCAAGTTATATATATATAGATATTGAAATAGATGATTTTTTTATTGAATTATTTAGTAATTATAAGTGTTTTTCTAATGTATGTATATTTAATATAAATAATATATCAAATTTTACTAGTATAAATTTATTTTAAATATGAATGTATTAAATATAGAGGTATTAGATATTTCATGATGTAAATATTTTTGTTGAAGTGTAAAATTAGAGAAAATCTTTACACAATGAGAGAAAATGGTTTTTTTAGTGATTTGATCCCTCTTAATTTTAAGTACATTTGAAATTAAGATGGATATATATGAGTTTTATTTGTGTACTATAGATGATCACCATTATACATGACTCACATAAATTTATTTTTTTGAAAATCAATAGACATAATTTTTAGCTTGGACACTGTTATTAAGAAAAAATCCACCTCAAAAGATATATGATTACTAAAGTTATTGATAGATTAACAATGTTGTGAGAGAAAAATGTGAGTGGTCAGAAATTAATATGAAATATATAATAAAGAAAAAAATAAATTAGACAATGACTAATACTAATTTGTTCTCTTTAACTTTTGGGTACTCAAACAAAAACAATAGTAAAATAAGCAGCAATGGGGTGTTGAAGAAAGTGATCACACATGAGCACGCCTGCATTCTTAGAAACATAAACATGTAGTAAGCTTTTTCCTCAGTGTTCAATGAACCAGCATGGGGAAGACATTCTGCAAAATATGTGTGAGTTTGGAGAGAACCCAAACCCAACATACGAAACCCCAAGCCCTAATTGGTAAACATAAACATTGAATTCAAGGTCTCTAAAAATCCTATCACCTCGATTCTTAAAGGGGCTTTTAAAATTATGAAAATGTATTCAATGTATTATAGGTTGTAGAAATTTTGAATAATATGACACTTATTCACAAAGATTATTATCCTGATTATACACTATTTCCGGAATCATGCATAATACATAACCTCCTCTACGTTGATCATCAATTTGCAGTATTAAAGAAACAATCGCATGCTCACATTGAAGCATCAATCATACATATCAACGCAGTATGTACTAGGGAAAGCATACAACTGAAAACCCCTCAACTATCTGTATATTATATTGATTGAGAACATGTAACAATACATAGTACAATACTCCTCACAAGTACTGAGTACTATCTCCACCTGTTACACAACACAAACTAGCTCAGATCTGAATCAATCACATGTTCAAATCTCCTTCGCTGCTTGCATGCCTTCACTGCACAATCCTGCATGGCAATAACACCAAATGTGTGATCCAAATTCGTATTCCCTTTGGTTATACCATGCAATCCTCATTGGCAATACTCAATCCATTGATTGTGCAAATTTCATGCACAACTATAGTCACAACTGACAGCTATCTTGCCCTTTCACTCACCTATAACACTTGTCTCCACTGAATTGTCCAATGCACTGAGTTAACTGATGTATTCTTCAGTTGATTTATGAGTTAATAATTAGTGAATTAATTAATAATTAATTCACACCACTCATCACTAGTGTATTTGTGAGTTAGACTACATACAACTAGTTCAACTAAGTCAAACTGAACACAACTCCATCAACTCCTCAATCAACTCCACCAAACTCAATCACTTGAGTTCTAACTGAAGTGCATCATGCAATAGCTCAACTAACCCATAGGAAAAGCATATTTCCTTCTGGCAGTTGCATGTGCCACATCCCTAGCTCGAACTGAAGTGCTGCAAGAGGATAAGATAATGTTTATAGTCCAAATATTATTAAGAGCTAATAATATTCAACTGTTCTGTTTTTGACTGGCAGTCTAAAATAGACTCCGCCCATATGTCTAAAAATAGAATTCCATCTGTTTTTACCAACATGACCAATCATCCATAAATAGCATCCTACAACTCATAGACCATGATCCATATGTCTAAAAATAGACTTTGCGCCAAAAAATAGCGTGCGGGCCCACTTAGTGAAGGTGACTTCTTTTCACTAATCTCCATCATCTTGTTGAATTTTCAACAAATGGTGAGTTGAATAACTTACAAGGTATCTGCCTTGGTCAAACAACCAATAATATTGCTGAATATAGTGCATTTATTGAACCCTTGTTAGAAGCAGTTATTGTTGGCATTAGGGATTTAGTTGTCAAATTGGATTCACAGTTCGTTGTGTTACAATTAAATAATCATTACTCAGTGAGAAATCCCCAAATATTGTGTATGTATCTACATGTTAGATTGCTCGAAAGAAATTTTGATTACATTACATATCAACATATTCCACATAATTTAAATACATTAACCACTGCATTATCAAATCTTGTTCTTGATAGACATTTGCATCATTTATAGAACTGGATCATGTTATGAACACATAAGTAGAAATAAAACATGCATAACTAGAGTGTTTACATCAAACTGTCAAAAAATAGAGTGTTCTGGGACACTTGGCTTTCAAAGCCTACAAAATGTGTAAAAGACTAGATAGAATATCAAATTGCATAGTGCTCATGATAGCATGAGACCGCCCTGATCACTCGGCCTAGCAGCCAACACAGTCTCAGAGAGACTCCCACAGTGTGTCTCTGCCAATGCAATGGAACATCATCAATAGTGGCATAATCTGGAACCCCTCGAGCTATCTCCTCCAGATTGTGCTCAATCTCAGCCAAGGGGTCAGCCCCTTCCTCGTAATCTGCACCCACTATCAGATGAGAAACTCATTGTGTTATTGGCGACATGCGTGGTGGTCTCTCTGGTCCCACATCTGCACATTTATCATAAGTTGAGTCTCAATTTACACTTTTATAAAAATCATAAAACGTGAAAAAATAAAAAATAGAAACAAGTTTTTACCTGCATTGGTCCAATGTTTGCTTGGTGGCAGAGGTAGATATGGATCCCACCTAAAATTTGTTCTAGCATAAGCATAGTCATCTACCACAAATAGTTGGTTCAAGCCAAGCAAAGAATTGTGGTGGATAATGTATATGTTGACTGTGATGTAGGTAAATTCTAATTGTGGACACAAAAAACTCCTCTAGCCCGAGAGAGTGGGTCTAGTCACAAACAGACAATCTATGGAATATTTCCTTAGGCTAGATTCAATTAAGAAGGCCTACCTCTTAGAATGTTATTCCGCTTGGTGATGATCCTGCTTCCTCTCTCTAGCTATCTTCTGTTTCCTTCCTTCACACACCTGAAACAAGCAAACAACAAAAACAACAAACATAATAGCATACAATATTGTATTTAGCCTACTTAATAGGTCAAGGAACATTAAGGCATCAAGATGTAAAGTGACACTTCATGTAGGAAATCAATCGATAGTTGCATTTATATAAATCAAAAAGAGATTACAATTGGTGCCTTGATGTTGTTGGTATCCTCTGACGTATCTAGGTTCCCCATAGTCTCTAATCACACCTAAGCACACTATTCTCCCTCAAACATACACTAGAAAACTTCAGACTATAGATGTCTTACTGATTATTCTAACTCCTAACTAAAAACTAGCTTTTGCTTGGGAAAAAGAGAGGTTTTTAGAGCTTGGATGGATGGGAAATGGTTCCTCTTCTCATGGGAGAAGGCCTTATCTCTTGGATTAGTTCCATCCTAATAGGGGAAAGGAGCCCAAATTGACCTCCATCCGATCTAACCATTTACCATATTTCGGTTACGAAGCTTCTAGAGCTGGAAGCTTCGGCTCCATATTTAAAAAACTTTCCAAAAGAGGATCGACATGACTGATAAAGGGATCAGTCGATCCAATCGGCACTAGGGATAGTTGTAATCCCTGTATATTGGTGTGAGGAGGACATAGGCCATTAGCACCGGTCTTGTAAACTAGGGTCAACATAAGATTTTTGGGAAATGATGCAAAAGGGAATTGTTTTGCTCATGAAGAGGGATACAATGGGAGTTTCTTCATGATGGGAAAGCATGTAGAGTTAATTGTATAGGTCCTATAAGATCATGGAACGAGGAGTATAGGGAAAGTGACAAAATGTTATGTAATAGATGCCCCCTAAAGCATGAAGGCCGAACTAGAGTGAGGAGTGAAATGTTTTACAAGTGCATGCGGGAACTGGAGTCTAGCGTCGGAGAACCTACAAGCAAGCATCGATACATATACATCACTGAAAACTATAAATAATAATACATGAATCATGGTATGGATGCATCCATCTAGAGAATAATAATGTAAATCAATCCAAGGCGTGGGCGCAACCATCAAGTAGAAAGGATCATAATGAAACCAAGGTATGGTCACAACCATCCATTTGAAAGAGACATGCATATTGACACGACCATGTCACATCGTCTCGCAACCTAGACTTGTGTAATCTTAGCCCAGGGTCTTGTGCTCCAGACAACCTGATCAAAGTACAAATCCTAACATGCGAATGAACGTGTTGAAGTCGAACATGCTAAGAAGTCGCTTGATTACTGGTCAATGATGTGAACCGTTAACAAGCGCGAGAGAAACCATCAATAATGACAATGGATCTCAAGGTACTGGCAGCACACTTCATAGAGTGTGAATAAAGGAACTGATGTCGAAAACTAATGAAATCACGTGATCGAAAGCTAATGATGTGAACTTGTCGTCGAGTGCGAAGAACTTGCCATTAGGGCATGCAAGCTCTAAGGTACATTGGAAGGGAGTCTCTCGGACAACTTCCTGGATAATGAGTTGAATTCGACAAGAAGCGATTGTGTTGAAGGAGGGCCATCATGTATCCCACATCATTGACATGAGAGAAAGGGATGCAAATGATGTCAGATGATACGGAGAATCAGGATTAAGTGTAACTGCAGATGGACTAACTCTTGAACATATCGGCAACACAATTCCGGAGTTCGGCAGCTTACAGATCCATAGGATCGACGGTCATGATGACGTAGCAGAGATAAAATGGAAGGAAAAAATGAGCAGCCCAACCCAGGAACGTCAAATGAAAAATAGGATATCCCAACCCGACACGAAGTAGAAAGTGTCATGTTCAAGGGTGAGCTGTCGACATGACTGATAGAATTTCAAAATTTTCCCCCACCATTTTTGGCAGTACCCCAATTATTTTTTATTGAAAGCTTGAAGGGGATAGCATATGCTTGCACTGTAAGTTCATCCTTCAACCAAATCTGATCTAGTAAGTTTAATAAGCCTTAGGAAGGAGAAGCTCATGTTCGTCATGGTGAAAAATCTGATGTCATTTAATGTTTTAACGAGTTTGACAAAGGTGTAACTCGGTATCTTTTTCATGTTTAGAGAGTTTGAAAAAGACACAGAAAAGAAAAACTCCACATGGTCCCTTTTTGTACATTTGTGTCTCTCGAGCCCAAAAAGGTAGAAAATGATACTTGAGAGAAATGCTTGACCATTTGATTCAAGGAGTACATTTTTTGTAAATAATTTATCCTAGCCTGAAAAAGGGGTAAACGTATACTGGGTAAAAAATGTTTCACATCCATTAATGAGTTCAAAACGATAAGAGCTTGACAATCTTTTCGTGTTTAAAAATTCAGAAAAGAGCTGAAAATAGACCTCCCCATTTTATTTCCTTTAATGAGTCAACAGAGAAAAATACTCGCCAATCTTTTCATTTTAGTTTTATGAACCAAGAAAAGAGCTTAAACGGGATTCGAGTATCATCGTTAACAATTTGTCACCTGTCACTGCACAAGAAAGGTAAATGCATTATGTAGTTCTGAGGCAAAATATGTTAAAAACACTTTAAAAAACCCTAATATTTTCGTAAAAATGAATAAAAAGGGGAAAAGTAATTATTTTTTTACCATTTACCATTTTACCTTCGGCGAAGAGATTTTTACCCTTTTGTGCCCTATTTTTCTGGAGCAGATTGTGGGGGATCTGAGAGGTCATTTGCCGAGCCTTCAGCTGTAGGTAAGAGCCAAGACCTTAGGCTCCATTTTCATACTGTTTTTACCTATTTTTATCCATTTTATGGATTTCATGGGAAGGATTTGGCAAAACTTTTGCGCCCTCGGTTGGCGCGACTTCCGGGCATGGATCTGTGTCGACCAAGGGTTAAGAAAAAAGACAATCGCGCTGTTGGTGCCGTGAGAAAAAAAAACAAAACTTGTTTTTGCTCAATTTGACCGCTTGAATCCAAATTTCTCTGTTAAAAGATAATCATTGATTTGATTAAATGGTTTTTGCAGGAAGAAAATCGTTGAAAATGGTGGATTGGAAAGAACGAGAGCATGAGGATATCGATACTCAAGCAATAGATGATCCAAATTGTTTGGAGGATTTGAGGAACTACGGGATCCTCAAGGTCTTTCTCACACCAGGGATGCAAGCTCAACCCGAGCTGCTACGGTACTTGATTAGTCTCTGGGACATAAATCGGGAAATTTTTATCATCAGTGACCAAGAGATGGAGTTGGAGGCTTCAGATATTTATTTCATCATAAGACCATCCTAGAGAGGGGAAACAATCAACCTATATGGGTCGAGGCCAATTGGGGCAAGTGTGTCCATGTTACTTGCCGAACATTGCCTAGAAGCTCTCAAATCCAAAAGTGGCAAGATTAAGATCACAACTATTCGGGATCTTGTGTTGAGAGTGTTACTATTGACCATCAACAAAGTGGCTGGGTCCTAAGCACCGCATGAGGCTAACAAGTTGAAGTTCCTATATGCTATCGAGTGCACAACGCCCACTATCTTTAACTGGGTGGAATCTATGAAAATCAACATGAAGCTCCAGCTATCAAAAGCTAAGGCGGGAAACTTGAAGCAGTTTTGCTTTGGGTCTGTGCTAGTGACCTTCTTCCTGGAGCGAGTTCTGTTGTTCCAATACCAGCTGACTGAGGTGAATCTGCTAATGCCACAAGACCCATAGATGGTCCATTGGAGCGAGTTGATGCCCAGGGTTATGGGGGGCCAAAATATGTCCTACAAACCCACCTTATTCTCATGGCTATGATGACATCTGATCGTAGTGGAGGATTGGCCTTACAGTGGTACAGACTTCTATGGAGATCTAGATATGTCACTCCTAGAAGGGGAGGATTTTGATGATGGAGGTAAAAACAAACAATTTTTTATTTTTTTGATGTTTTTACAGTTTTTGAAATATATGTGTTCATGGAACTTCAATTTTATGAATGCAGATGTTGGACCAGAATGCCTTGCCGGGATGTCCCCGATTGCTAGGAGCATTGCTCGGTAGTTTGATGTCTCCCCTTATCAGGAGGGTAGCGAAAACGAGGATGAGATTGTGTGGAATCTCGAGGGCTTGACCCATGGGATCTTAGAGTACACTTGGATGGGTGATGTCCCACGCCAGTACCAGAGGCATACAGTGGGGGTGTCAGATTAGATTTGCCAACTGCTGACTTGCGTAGTCTGAGAAGTTACATGCTATCATGAGAATCATGTTGTTTAGTGCATACATCTAGCATTCCATATTTTTTTTTTAGGCCTACGAGGTAAGGATGTATAAGGCCTATGAGCCACCAACGTATTTCGAACACTCATTATTTTTTGAGGCTTTGATGTATGGAAAAAATTATTCACACACACACACACACACAGATATGCTATATTTTCCTACTCACTATTATACAAATGATTTGTTTTTTATTTTTACATGTTTCACAAATGTCTATCCAACACATAATTAGCTAATGCATCTGTCAATGTATTCATATGTCTAGGAATATGATGATATGTGATGTAATCAAAATTTCTCTCCAATAGACTAATACATAGATACATTCTCAATATTTGAAGATTTTTGACGAAATATTGCCCGTTGAGTTGAAGAATGACAAGTTGTGAATCAAGGTTGACAACCAAATGCTGGATTCCAACAACGATAGCTTCTAACGACAATTCGATAACTACGCTATACTCAGCGATGTTATTAGTTGTTTGACCTATACAAATCCCTTGAAGATCAATTAAATCACAATGGGGGTCATAAATGTCACATGCTACAGATGATAAGTTTCAGGTACTTCGGCAAGCACCATCAGCGAAACTGATGTGAGGAGACATCGACATCTGCAAAGTAGGAAAAAAACAAGAGATGTTCTCCCTGAGGTGAGGTCTCAAGGAGAAGTTTGACAACCAGCTTGAGGGATGGAATTTTTCATTCAATTGGTAAAGTTTCTTCAAGACTATAGACTAGCGAGAATGGTGTAAATATAGTTGCATCCTTCGTTGAGGTTCAGTACGCCCACAGAGCTGAAAAGAGCATGAGATGCCAATTTGACTTGTGTATCCCAATGGTGCGTTGAAGCATTGTAACCAAGACTTTGTTCACATCTTCAACTTGGCCATTGTCCTGAGGGTAATATGGGGTTGATCCACCGTGGCGTAAACCCAACGTAGAAGTCAGCTCAGCCATCATGTAATATTGGAAGTGGGAGCCATGGTCAGTGACAATGGACTGATGCACTCCAAACCTATAAATAACATGATTGAATAGAAATTGAGCTACCATTTTACCATCCGTAGAGTATGTAGGCATTGTTTCGGCCCATTTGGTGAAATAATCCACAACAATGATAATATAGCCATGCCCCCAGGCCGAACAAGGGTTACATGTCATATAGTCGATGCCCCATTCAGAAAAAGGACCAACAGTAATAACAGGGTGTAGGTGAGTGGGAGGGGCTTGTATTTTTCGCTGGTAAATTTAGCACTCATGCATTTGCACACAACAAGGATGCAATCCTTGAAGATGGAGGGCTAGAAGTAACCAACACAAAGTATTTTTTGAGTAGTAGCATATCTAGACATATGACCGCCACATGCCCTAGAATGGTAGTCATTTAAAACTCTCTCAACCTCCTCGAGAGTAAGACATCGACGAAGAACTGAATTGACACCGACGTGGTATAAAGTGTCTCCAATAATATGGTAGGGTTGGGAGTGATTCCAAATGCATCGGTGATCATCCTTAGTAAACGCAAACTGGAAGGTGGATGTCTAGAGATACACAATTATATCACCATACCATGGGTCGAGGGTGCTAATCAGAAAAAGAGTCTCGTTTGTAAGCTACTCAGTGGCGCAAGTAGGAAGAGATGGAGAAGGAAGGGAGCAAATAAATTCGGCAAAAACCAGTGATTTCTTAGATTTGGCAGTCGAGGAACACTAAATCGAACTATTGTAGGATGAAAATCCATTTAGAATACTTTCCCCTAGCACCTGACGAGTCAGGATGTAGGTCATGGGGTTGCATTCAGAAATCATAGTGGTAGTGCATAGGAGAATGTAGTGTCGAAAGTGCTGAATAGCTTGTACGACAACCAAAGCCAACTTCTCGACATGAGCATAACATGTCTCAATGTCAAAGAGATTGCGACTGAGGTAGTAAATAACACGTTCATTGCCTTCGTCATCTTCTTGTACCAACACCATGAAGATGGTGCTAGAGGTTGCAGTGAGATAAAGGAAGTAATTTCAATGGTAATTTGGGGGATGCAGCAAAGGAGCTTTCATGAGAACAACCTTGATGTCATTGAAATCAATCGATAGTTGCATTCATATAAATCAAAAAGAGATTATAACCGGTGCCTTAACGTTGTTGGTCTCCTCTTACGTATCCACCTTCCCACACTTCTGCTAGCACTTCATGGACAACCCTAATAATAGAGGTTTTAAGGCCTCTTTCCCTGTAGTCTGAAATCACACCCAAGCACACTATTCTCCCTCAAACATACACTAGAAAACTTTAGACTATAGATGTCTTGCTGATTATTCTAACTCCCAACTAACAACTAGCTTTTGTGTGGGAAAAGGAAAGGTTTTTATAGCCTAGATGGATGGGAAATGGTTCCTCTTCTCATGGGAGAAGGCCTTATCTCTTGGATTAGTTCCATCCTAATAGGGGAAAGGAGCCTAAACTAACCTCCTCGATTCCATCTGGTCTAACCATTTATCAGACTTCCATTACAAAACTTCTAGAGCTGGAAGCTTTGGCTCCATATTTAAAAAAAAATCCCAAAAGAGGATTGACACGACTAAGAAAGGGCTCAATTGATCTGATCAGTGCTAGGGATAGTTGTAATCCTTGCATATCAGCACGAGGAGGACACAGGTCATTAGCACTGGTCCTGTAAACTGGGGTTAACAAAAGATTTTTGGGAAATGATGAAAAAGGGAATTGTTCTGCTCATGAAGAGGGACACAATGAGAGTTTCTTCATGATGGGAAAGCATGTAGAGTTCACTATATAGGTCCTCCAGGATCATGGAACGGGGAGTATAGGGACAGTGAAAAAATGTTGTGTAACATTTACCATGCCTCCTCGAGGTATGAGATGGCTCCATCTCACGAGTCTTGGATCTCGGGGGGTAGGATGTGGTACTTCTGCCCACTGATACCAGAAAAGGGGCACTCGGTGTGAAAAGAAGGCCACCAGTATAGAACTGAACCTAAATTTCTTCAAGTGTCCATGCTTACCCTTGGTTAGTTGTTGCTTCATGTTTGCCGAAAGGCCTCCACACCAATTGAAGATATTGTGGGTCAAACATGCGATAACATATTGGAACTGAGACTTTGAAGCCTCATGTAAGGCTTGCGTGTCGAACACATGTGCCATAGTGAAGAAAATCATTCTCGGGATGAGGTTGTTGGTGATTGCCGCAATCTTCACCTTACCTCCATTGATAATTTCGACACCAGGACAATACCTCTGGACTAGACCCCTGGTACTTTCACTTCCTTGGCAAGACCTAAAGAGTTGAACTGCTTCTCCTCGACGGGATAATTCCGTGATGAAATAGATGTCCATCTCCTCAAGTTCCAGTTCTTGCCCTTTTATGATGAAGATCTCTCGATCTACATCCCAAAGTCTAATCAGATAAGGTAGTAATTCCACCTGAGCCCTCAACCCTCTGGTCTTGAATAATTTTAGTAGTCCACAATCCCTTAGAGAATTTATGCACGCGGGGCCTTGTTTGGTCTAAAATGTGATGCAAATTAGAGTTTCATTTACTAACAATCTGGGTAAATAAAATTCAAGGATCATCCAATATATATGGACTTAGAGACAAACTAAACTAAGCTATGTGAAGAAATGCCAAAGCTCCCTTATAGGAGGTCTTTCATTGGGATCTCCAACACTTATTTAGTCATCTAACAAAATGACATCTAAAGACATTGTGACAGGTGTAAGAAATAGTAAAGCTCCCTTATGGGGGACTTTTCATTAATATTTCTAACCTCTTAATCAACAAACTATTTAGATTGATGAAATTAAAGAACTTAAACCTAATTCTGATTGATTGCATGAAATATTAAAGCTCTCTTACAAGAGGCTATTCATTTATATCTCAAGCATATAAATCAGAAACTTAAACTAATGAAATCAAACATTAAATAACAAATCAGATTCATTGAAGGAAACATTAATACTTTCTTACGAAAGGTCATTCATTAATATTCCAAACATATGAACCTAACAATTTAATATAATGAAATTCACAAAAAAAACATAAAATAAAAGCCTACTAAAATAAAAAAGTACTTGCTAGGAAATGGGGATCCTTCCAAGGATTCACAAGCACACCAAAAGAGAAGTTAAATGTAGAGGATCAAAGAAGATCCATTTCATTCATCATCAATTGCAAATTGCAATTACAACCATTACAATGATTCTCCAAATCTGACTTCTCATTACCAACCTATACGATACTAAGACTCTAAATTACAAATGAAGGGCTAGGTTCTAAAGTTCTAAAAATTAAGATTACAAATAAAGGAGATAACACTCCTATTTATACAAAAGCTATGATAACAAACTCATAAACGTAAATCCACTATTCCCTCCTTTGACCCACATATTTCTCAACCAATGGTGACACATAACCCTATCCTCCATGATCTCCTCCATGAGGTCCATGATCTTCTCCATGAGGTCCATGATCTCCTCAAATTCGAATTTGAACATAGAGTGCCACATAAAGATGCCCTAGAAGCTTCCTTTGTACCTACACATGTCAAAAAACTCATTCTAATTGTTAGGTATAAGTATATGGAGATTATTTTCTAAAGTTTAACCTTAAATTCTCTTAAAAATACTAAGAATTAATAATGTTTTGGAAAACACAAAGGTAACCCATATAATGATGAAAGTGAAGCTGATGTGGTGACATGGTGGTGGAGTAGAGGTGAGAAAATGTGTGAATGGAGTGAAAGGGGGTGTATTTTAAGGATAATTCCTAGGCCCACAATATCCCCAAACTGAAGGTATTGCATTTCATGCAATCTATTACATTACTTTTGATACTTGAGCTTTGGCTTAGACTTTGCATGATATCATTTGCTTGACTTTTGCAAAGTGTGTTTGTTGAATTGCAACTTGGTTGGTTCTTGTGTTTCAACCGTATTTAGTTTGTTGCATTCAAATTCAATGCATGATCTTTGCATAATAATAATTTGATTTTTATTGCAAAGTATTTTTGTTGGAATGCATCATGGTTGGTTCTTGTGTAACAACCATGATTTTGTTGCATCCAATTAGCTTTTAAGTACTTTTGACAAAGCCATTTATATGCTCATGTAATAGTGAATATATTTTGAAGGTATGTGGGTTTTAGAATGTGATATATGAATATGGAAAACTATGAAGGTGGAAAATTATGTATGTGAATGTATTACTTCCCCAAACTAATGGTTTTGGCAAATTTATGAAATGAGGAAAGGAAGCTTTTTCCAAAAATTATCATTCTAGCTTTCAAGGAATTAAATGGTTAAAAGTTAGAAAATATCATACCGCAACTTACCCTTTCAAAAATGGATGAGAGTTGTGCATGCATGGCTGAAAAAATCTTATCATAGTCTTCTTCACTTGGTGGTGAAAATGGTGGATGAAGTCGAAAAACTGAATCTTTTATTGTTACTGCACCCACTGCTAAATCTGCTGTTGGATATTTTGCTGAATGTTTAGAATATGCTGCTAAATGCGGCTGAAGTTCTGTAAGGATTGGAAGGTATACAAATTTTAGAATTTAGACTTCCCCCCCAGTCTTATTGATTGACTTGTCCTCAAGTCATTTATATCAAAACCTGTAAAGTAGTGAAAGTAAATCTGCTTCCTCTACTACAAAATGATTGGTCTTCAAGTCTTCAACACTTGTTGGCACAATTCTTGTCTTGTGATTAAATGTTTCGGTGTCGAACATAACAAGAAATTGTTAACTTAGTGGCCATTGATGGATGGCACTAGTCAACACGAGAGCTCCCATCTTTGATGTGGATGAGAGTCAAGATGCCCCGAACATCTTTCTAAGTATGAATGAATTTGTTGTTGTTGAATGCTTAGAAGATCCGACGAACAAGGGACGTTGATGTATTCCCTTGTTTATCAGCATGATAGCTTTCCCTTAAGGCATGAAAGCTTCAAGATGTTTTTAGAAAAATATTTAGACTCAAGGACTATGGACTCAATGGTGTATGGAAGCAAGGTTTTATTTGCAAGTGTAGGTAAAAGGAAACTGACAATGAATATGTAAAGTGGAACAAAAAGCTTGTAGATGAGCTTTGTTGGTTTTATTGGTGGGTAAGGATTGAAGAAATTGTAATGAAGTCTATGTGGGTAAATGGAAATGGATAATGACTCTTGCTGGGAAAAAAAATGAATTATGACATGCAAACGCTCAAATATCGCAAATCTTCGAATCGAATTCATGTGTGGATAGGTATTTCACCATCCTTGTACCTTTACAAACAATCCCCAAGTCTTCAAATTTGATTTTCTGTCATGCAAAATTTCAAACCATTAAACTATTACTAGAAGTTCAAGAACTTGTAAAATTTTGTTTATGTTCATGGACTTGTTCTTTAGGTTTTCTCATGGAATTAGTCTTTTTGAAGACCAATTGTGCACACAATTAGTTTCCTTAATGATCAATTGATCTTCCGAAATCTTCAAATAAAACTTGGCATAAAAAAATGTTAGTGTGTTCAACAAGGAATGGCCAATTCCTTGTTGATTCTTATGCAAAAATTAATGCCAACTGAAATGGATTATGGCTAATCAAAAGCGTAATTTTAGTCCAATTCCTGATGTTGATAATAGTCCTTTTTTTGATAAAAATAACTATGAAAATTAACTTATCTCCCTCTTCGTGTCAGATGTCTCCTCGAATGTGCATGATGAAGAACATATGCTGCAGATTAGTTGTCTCATAAACGCATACAACCTTGATGACATCATAGATTTTAATGCCACTCTAAGAATAATCCTTCAAATGTTCGATAAATGAATCCTCCTTTGTGTGATTCGCTTCATTTTTGAAAGGTGCATGGCACATTTTTAATTAATGAAATCTCACGAATGCCAATGCATAACTTTATTTATCAATCATAGAAATAAAATTTACCATATTCCATTTTAATGAATTAAATTTATGGAGATGCAAAATTTCCTTCAAATTTCCAACTTTCTCATGGTATCTTGAAAGTGACAAGTAAAACAAAGTTTGCAATTCCATGATAAAACTTGTGAAATTTGATTTGATACTGATGTGCCTGAATTTCATGAAGTTTCTCTTTATTATTTATTTATTTATTTTATTTTTTAACTGGATTAATCATTTATTTCTACTCTATCACATATAAATTAATTTTACCAACTGAAAATAAAAATAAAAATAAAAGTCTAATTTGTTCGACCTAAATTAAATTAATATTAACAATATAATAAAATAAAACCTCAATCATTTTTTAGATCCTGAGAACGTTGGCTCCAAACTTCAATAGCTCACTCCCGTGGGGCAGCCGAACTTCAATAGCTCACTCCAATTCTTCATTCATCTGCCCTTTTGATCAATTTTCTGAATTTGCCCGGTGTAGATACTAGATCAATTTTCTGAGTGTGCTTGTAATGTGCAGGGGTTTCAAAACCAAATCCCCCAACAACCAAAACCTGCGCAGTCCTCCTGGAGGAGAACACGTGTCGCAAGAGTCTTCCTTTGACTAGTCCCTTGTAGGTCTGTGGATTTGGTCACTCAAAGTTGGCTTCACTCTTGTATCCAAATAGAATAACCCAAGTGAGTGTAGCTATACTCCAATTTTCTATAAAATCCAAAGAAACATACTATGCTACATAACACTGATAATGAAGACAAATGAAATTAGATTTTCTTTTAATGTCTTCATCTTCAAACTCAATGTAGTCATCTGCAATGTCATCTTCATCTTCATCTAAAAGACCACCTGCCATACCCTTATTTAGATGGACGTTCTCTGGGAGATCGCCATAGGCCTCGAGAAGCCTAGCTTCATCGGCTTTATCATCTTGATAGTTTCTAAGGCCTACCAGGACATGCAGGATCATGTTCCAAGATGAAATTTTCTTTTGATTTTGGATCTTCTTGGAATGTAGGGCTTGAAAATGGAAAATAATTAAGGATCAAACTTTCTGAGTTATCTTGATAAGAAGCTAAAGCATGTACAACCTGTGGTTTGAATTTACATAACCTGGAATATAGTGCATTATTGCTAGTCCTATTGAAAGAAAGCCAGTTTCTACTTATGAGGGTAGAAAGGTCTTTCTTGCTATTTACTGTTGAAATAATTACTTTGCTTGGATTGTAACAATGGAGGATCACTTCTATGCAATGGTGATACTGTGCATATCCTATCAAAGGTTCACAATTTTTAGCCCCCTTACTCAGCAGCAACTCTGAGTTCAAACCTTCTATTTTTGCAGAAACACATTGAAGACATGATGACAGGTCTTTTGCAGGCAATGTTCTGCTCTCCCAAAAATGAGCAGGCTCCTCTCCTTGTGATACCAAATCGGTATCAACTACAGTGAATGCATATGAATCAATATTTCTTGGGCAATATCTTGGTTGAAGATAGCAAGGGTGGTCTTGCAAGCGATCATTTTTCTCCTCTAGAATCTCACCAGTCCAGTGGCATTCTGGCATCACTTTGCTTCTGGTCATGTCACCCCTTTCTAGC
This sequence comes from Pinus taeda, assembly GCA_000404065.3. Classification (NCBI taxonomy): domain Eukaryota; kingdom Viridiplantae; phylum Streptophyta; class Pinopsida; order Pinales; family Pinaceae; genus Pinus; species Pinus taeda. The sequence continues at coordinate 64,108 of APFE030045240.1, read as the reverse complement.
TGTGGAGGATCAAGCAACCTTGGCTCTTACGCTATCCTATTCAAAACCTCACTCACAAAATCAAAGTAATGAACTCCTTTCACTAAAATTTTGGAAAACTTTTTCACACCAGGGATGAGGAAAACTAGCGAGTGTCTAGATTCTGATGTTACCTGATTCTTAGGTTGCTAAAAATTCCATTCTCTAGCTAGAAGTCGAGGCCACATTGCTTCCTAGAACAAGTCATTTTTCCGTGCCTTGCTAAGTCGGTAATCTCCGGTCAACAATTTGACAATATCATCAGTAGAAGGGGAAGAGCATGCTCTACCCATAGGAATTTCACGAGTAGAAACCACCTGGTTAGTCTTCATGGGGTCCATAAAAGTTGTTGCCAGATCATGGTTTCCTTTACCAATTCCAACTGCTTGAACCAACATGTTTAGCCCTACTAATGTTTTCAGCTCCATTACAAACTCTTTTAAAGATATTTTAAAGAAGGAAGTTCCCCATGAATGGCGAAGGCAGGGAATTCTGTTGAGATGAATGAACTAAGGGATGGAATGTAATAGTGGAACAACGTTTGAAACACATTAAATTTTTTTTAGTGTTGATGTCGGGATTTTACACCTTATTTTTGGAGTGATTTCCGTTAGGGTCTATCTGAATAAGGTAGGTTTGGGTTTTTCAAATCTGAGAATGATCCCTAATGTTCAGGTTGTTTGAATGCAGTCGACAAGAATTATATAGCCTTAGCCAAACAATCAAATCTTACCAAAAATTGTGCCCAAAAATCTGGTTGCTCAAATCGCTTGAATTGTGGCTGTAAGGATAAGAGTGATTGCGCAACAGTAAAGAGATACTTGCCGGAATTTCAATTTGAGATTTTTGTTGCATATTTTGTTTAACAGACAAAATTAGTGGTTTCCATCGTGCCCTTGGCCTTCATTCACTAGTCTCAGCCTACGACATGTTAAAAGCACCCAGAGGAAAGTATTCCCCATTCAGTTTCCCAAACAACTGGCAAGCACAATCTTGTTCAACAATTTATGAGACACTTGGCATGCTTCCTTTACGTTTTTGAAAATTTCCATGGATTCGTTCAACTTTACTTCCTTAGACACAGTCCTCAAGTTTTCGATGGCAGCACTAGTTGCTCAGGTACCCCCACTGTAAGAGCATAACCTCATCACCCTGCAGCGAGTAGAGTAGCTTAATCGACTTGAGTCAACAGAAGTAACAACGTTAACTAGATCTACACACTCCACCCCCATCACAGAGTGATTTCATTCTACCACAAGCTTTTCTTCTCTTGCACACCAGTTATGGGCTACTCTGAGTGTCCACGTCCCTCTTGAGCATACACCAGAGTGTAAACATTCTTGCTCCTCTTTCATGGACAAAATTTCTCTCCTTGCACGTTGCTTTCACCCATTCAGAGAATTGGGGAATAATGGCTACCTAGCAACGTTCCCCAAGTTTTTTGTATTGATGGTTCCCTTGAATGGTGTCATCCTGTAAAGCAACGTGTATGAAAATGTCCAAATACATGTTAGTCAATGGCACTCTCATGGGCCTACCTCCTAATAATTTCTGGTGTCCCCAACCAATATAGATCGAGCATTGGTGAGTCAGCTTTCCCACTTTCAACACACTCAAGCCTTTCATTGTTAACGGACCGACATTCTTGACTCTTTGCATCTACACCTATGCTCGCATTGGCTTTACCACTAATTTAGATTATAACACTACTAAAACCGTTAATGGTGCTACTCAGACCTCACTTGAAACTTACATTAATCTTATTGCACATGTGTCGGCACTCTTCTCTCTTTCTGTAAACTTATCCAATAGTAAATCCACTGTAGCTCTCAGGTCTCGAAAGTGCCATTGTAGTAATAATATGACCTCCACCAAGCCTTTCTCAGACTCCCCTCATTGAGGCACACAATAGGGCAAATCTATTCACAATTTCGATGGCGGAGAGATGACTATTTTGCATCTCACCATTTTCTACAACGTGACCCGTGATAGATTGAAGTGCGCTGGCCAAACGTATCAATGGATTTTCTTGGGGTTTTCTACAACAATGCCTTATTTATCTAAAGATAATTTCTTACTTTCGGAGGAAGGAATGTCAATGTTGGTATTCTGGTATTGCGCAGGAAGAGCCAAGGGTGAGCTGGACTGAGAGTCCAAGCTCATGGAGAGAGATAAAGATTGTAAATTGGAGCCGCATTCATCTTGTTTTCTGGGCATGGTTGGTTCCTCAGCCATGTCTTGAACATCAACAAACCAATCTCATTGTTTGCCCCAAATTCTGAGGAAGCTGGAGTCAAATCCCATGCATCCAGAGGAGGAAATTAGAACTAAATCTGTATTGTATCATCGCATGGTTTTCCACAATGCGTTCATCGAATGGGGTGAATGGTTTGCCAAATTGTATCAATGGAGAAGGGGTCAACATGTTGTTTATTAATGACATGCGGGAAGCAGTCAACATGCTACCTTTTAATGACAAATTTGTATTGAATTTGAGAGCGGAAAATCTAGAATGGCGGTATCGTTTTTGAATGGTTTTCGCTAGGTATGGTTTTTGGTGGAAGCCAACGAGATTATATCCCTTACCAACATATATTTTTGTTGGAAATAATACTGGGGGGGGTGAATCAATATTAGCAAGTCAATTATTTTTCATTTCCATAATCAAATTCATATACGTTATTTCAGTTAATTGAACTCGCGTGTATACGCAACTGTGTTTAAGGCAACTAGCATATATCCTGCAAACTTATGATTCAGTTAAGTCATCATATGTTGATCTTTAATTAGTGCATCAAAACCATATAAACAGTAACCAGGTGCAGTAAAAACAGGATAGACAATCACACACATGAACACAAGATATAAGGTGGAAACCCAATGTGGGTAAAAACCACCTGCTGTAATCATCTCTATCTTCTTTTTAATAATAAGAAACTTTTTTTTACAATTTTTGTACTAGTGCAGTCTTATACCAGTATGCAGGCTTCTACCTGCAGAAGGCTACGACTTTCTCTCGTTCTCCAGCTTCTCCTGGAAGGGAGCTACAACCTCCTAGCTCTTGTACTAGCTGATATGTTTACTAGTACGTAGGTGCCAGCCTACAAAAGGCTACAACCTTTTCTTTTCTTCCAGGGACCATGTTTCATAAATTTTTTGACTAGATCCATCAATAACATCATTCAATCATCAAATATATTTGTATCAACCAATGTCCTTTACAATTGAATCAATCAATCACATTGACAACCCTTCAATCTGGTCTTTTAGAATGTTGTAACTAGAACATAGTAGCCAGAACCCAGAACACTGCAACAGCAAACAGAAGTAGCTAAAACATATTTTATAAGGTATACGCTACTTCCATGTGTCGAACCTGCGCGCATACACACTTTTCTCAAGGCGAACCTACGTACAAATCTACAAATCAAATTTAAGATGTATACACTGTTTTGATATGCAAAACTAACATGTATACACACCTTTTCTAAAGTGAACCTGTGTACAGATCTGTAAATTATGATTTAAACATTACAACAATTCCAGACTTTAGTTATACCTAGATCATCATATTTATAGACTATAACATGCTCTAGTTATTCAAATAAATGATCAAACCATATAAAGATACTTCACTTCAAGCCTTAAGATCTTGACCCATCATTATATCTTATATTTCATTATGCGCTAAGGTTCATCCTTGGTTCAGATCCAGTTATGCACCATAACCGAATAACCTGTATACTAGATCTTGCTCTTCATCAGATATTCAATACTTGAGAGCCTTGGCCTAATTATCTTTCCCTACTTTTATAGTCTTAGGTCTTACTCAATACCATGGACCAAAGCCACTTAGGACCAATACCTTGGACCCAATACCTGGGGTCAATACCTCGGACCAGATACCTTGGACCAATACCATGGACCAAATACCTTGGACCAAAACTTAGTTTTCTAAGATATATGTGCCTTGCATTCTGTGAAAGTGTGTGTGTACGTATTCACGACTTGTATATAGTGAACCCACGTGTATACACGGCTTGGCCAATGGTTAACCTGCGTATCTGTCATCTGAGTGAGTTGTCATCAAGGACAACACCTATGTCATAATGCCAACAATTTCAAGGGCAAAAGCCATAACAATAGCCATAATGAAAACGATGGCCATAGACGTACCCTACCTTCAATAAAACATTCAGCACATCCATCTGAGAATATCTCTACCATACTGGTGCCCATAATTTTAACAGTGCTATTATACAAGCACTTATCGCTAAACACATCTTAAATAAAATAATAGTTGAGGCAAGTGTTGGGCATCTATATGGTTTAGTTTGTAGTGTGTTGTTTACATGGGTGCACAGGATATGGAAAGGAAGTCCTCCCAAATTCATCTTCTTGGAGTTGAGGTGTGGCTAGTACATTCTAGTACAACTATATTGAAGGATGCTACTTCAGAGGCAATTCATTGAAAAATTGGTTTTTTTTCATTGGAAGACACGGGCTAGTGAGCCTAAAATTTGAAAGTTTTTGTTTTTGTTTTTTTGTTTTTTCGCAGGAAAGAGTCTAAAGAAGAATTTTATACAAAGGTTTTTAAGATTTTATTTTATTTCATTTTTATTTATTTATTTATTCTTTTTTACGAAAAATGTTTATTTGCTGAAATTTCTTTATAATTGTTTTCAATTTTATTCTTGAAAATGCTAGATGGAGGATGAAGTGCAGATTTATTCCTTAAACACTGATTTTGATTTGTTTATATGTCGATTTGGCTTGAAGAAATGATTCCAGCACATTCCCAACAAGAATTTTTTTTATTTAATTTTGAAAATAAATCAACATTTTTTCTGATCTTCCTGATTGCTCGAAGCACAGGAAGAGAGCATACTAACATATTGAATTTTTTTTTTTTTTTTTTTTTGGAGGTTAGCGTGGATGTAAATTTATTTATGAGAAATGATGATGATTTTTTTTAAACAAGACTAAAAGAAAACTCTACTAGATTTGGTTTTATTTTTTTAATCTATTCTATGTTAACTTGAAAGTTTTTTTTTTTAGGTAAAAGAATGCTTCCAATGAAGTCATCTACAGACTAAAAATTCAAAAATGTTCACATCTAAATTTAAAATTCTTACCTGATTGTTTGAAAGGATGTGAGTAACCTGTTTGATCCTTGGATTTGGCACAAGGTTCTTTTGAAACCAGTCTTTGATATTATTCTTTCTCTCCAAGAAGTACATGTTTAACATCTTCAAAATTCTCATTCGTAGATGAGTTAGTAAGAAACGGGGGGTTTAAAAACTGAATTTGAAACTAACTAAGTACGAAAAAAATCAAAAAGCTCAGACTTGAACTCCTTTATGAAGATCATGTTGTCACCAAGTTTCACAAGTTAGTCCATCAAAAGAAATTGCAATAAAAATAACTTCTTAGGTCTATCTCTAAATCATCCTCCCCAGCAACAGCGCAAAAATGTTTGGTCTAAAGTGCGATGAAAATTAGAGTTTCATTTACTAACAATCCAGGTAAGTAAACTTCAAGGATCATCCAATATATATGGACTTAGAGACAAACTAAACTAAGCTAGGTGAAGAAATGCCAAAGCTCCCTTACAAGAGGTCTTTCATTGGGATCTCCAACACCTCTTTAGTCATCTAACAAAATGAAATCTAAAGACACTGTGACAGGTGTAAGAAATATCAAAGTTCTCTTACGGGAGATTGTTCATTAATATTTCTAACGTCTTAATCAACAAACTATTTAGACTGATGAAATTAAAGCACTTAAACCTAATTCTGATTGATTGCATGAAATATTAAAGCTCTCTTACAAGAGACTATTCATTTATATCTTAAGCATATAAATTAGAAACTTAAACTAAGGAAATCAAACATTGAATAACAAATCAGATTCATTGAAGGAAGCATTAATACTTTCTTACGAAAGGTCATTCGTTAATATTCCAAACATATGAACCTAATAATTTAATCTAATTAAATTCACAAACAAACATAAAATAAAAGTGTACTTTCTAGGCAATGGGGATCCTTCCAAGGATTCACAAGCACACCAAAAGAAAAGTCAAATGTAGAGGATCAAAGAAGCTCTGTTTTATTCATCATCAATTGCAAATTGCAATTACAACCATTACAATGATTCTCCAAATCTAACTTCTCATTACCAACCTATATGATACTAAGATTCTAAATTACAAATGAAGGACTAGGTTCTAAAATTATAAAAATGAAGATTACAAATGAAGGAGATAACACTCCTATTTATACAAAGGCTATGATAACAAACTCATAAATGTAAATCCATTATTCCCTCCTTTGACCAACATATTTCTCAACCAATTGTGACACATAACCCTATCCTCCACAATCTCCTCCATGAGGTCCATGATCTTCTCCATGAGGTGCATGATCTCCTCAAATTCGAATTTGAACATAGAGTTCCACATAAAGATGCCTTGGAAGCTTCCTTTGTACCTACATGTGTCAACAAACTCATTCTAATTGTTACGTATAAGTATATGGAGATTATTTTCTAAAGTTTAACCATAAATTCTCTTAAAAATACTAAGAATTAATAATGTTTTGAAAAACACAAAGGTAACCCATATAATGATGAAAGTGAAGCTGATGTGGTGACATGGTGGTGGAATAAAGGTGAGAAAATGTGTGAATGGAGTGAAAGTAAATGCATTTTAAGGATAATTCCTAGGCCCAACAGGCCTTGAGCTACTTAATGATATTTGGCCTCATGGCCTCTTTCTTTCCACTCCAAGACCATATTCTCTTGCAAAAAAACATTTAAACACTTATTAATGCCTTTTTCATGAATCAAACTGATCATTTTTTGCTTAAAAGAGGGTTTAATTCTTTAAAAACTGCCCTCGGTGCCATTGCACTTGTTTTTACAAATGGTGCAATGGCATCGCGCGAGCCTTTAGGCTCAAGCACAACCATCGCGAGTTCGATGACCATACCCACAATGTTCATTGGTGCCATAAAATTTTTAAATTCTCCTTTCTAGCATAAAAGCCACCATTTAAAATGCATAAAAAAGTAATGAAATGGAAGAGAAGGGATGATTCTCTTACCTATCGTAGACAGATCATGAAACAGTACCTTGGATCTCCTGCAACAACCACTGGAAAATCAAGAGAATTTGGGCACAAAAAGTGCTTTCAGAGCTCAGTTTGGTAAATGGTAAAAAATGAAATTACTTTTACCTATTTATAAGTTTTGAAAGTCATTTTGTCAAATATTTTCGTAATATTTTAATATTTTCTCTCGATATCGGTGATGGGTGTGTTTCTTTTGCAGTTACAGGTGCCTTCAATGTGAAGAATGATCATTATTGACCAATTCTGGGAATTTTATTTTATCTCTTTTTCAGACTCATTAAATAAATGAAAAAGGAACCCCCCCAGAGTCATCTTTGAGCTCTTTTCTGACCCTCAAAAATTGAAAATATTGTCGAGTACTTGTCATTTTGAACTCGTTAAAGTAAATGAATTGATATCACATCAGTATAGGTTTACCCTTTTTTCGGGCTGAGATTGACTATTTACAAAAAAGGTACACCTTGGTCAACATGGTTAAGAGGTTGCCTCATATATTATTCTCTATATTTTCAGGTTCGAGGGACAAATTACGAAAAGGGACATGATGGAGTTTTCTTTTCCTTTTCTTTTTCAAACTCTTTAAATATGAAAAAGATACCGAGCTATTCTTACATCAAGCTCGTTAAAACTTTACGATGAAAGACTCATCACCATGATGAGATTGAGTTTCTCATTCCTAGGGCTCGTAAAACTTACTAGGATGGATTCATTTGAAGAATGAACTTATTTGACAAGAATATGTTATCCCCTTCAAGCTTGTGATAAAAATAATTGGGGCACTCGCTAAAAATAGGGGAGAAAGATGAAGATGAGACATCCTTTGTATAGGCAGCATGTCGCTCTTGAACATGATACTCTTCTGCTCTCATGTCGGGTTTGGGATATGCTTATTCAGTCACTTTTCCTCATGGGTTTAGGTAATTCCATTTTGCCTCTCATTTGACTATTCCACACTATCATCATGACCTAGTCCTATGCTGAGTGAAATGCTGCCACACTCTGGAGTCGTGTCGCCAATATGTTCAAGAGAAGTCCAATCCACAGTTATTTACCTATACATTTTTTGAGTCATTGCTACAGTCCTGAAGATTATTCCATTTTATTCCTTGTTTCATGTCAATGATGGGGGATTCATCATTTCCCCCCTTTGATGGGTCACTTCCTATCGACTTCAACTCATTATCTAGGAAGATGACTTAGGAACTCCCTTCAATACCTTAGAGCTAGCATGCCCTAATGGCCAATTCTTCACATCCTATGACAAGTCTTCATTATTGGCTTTCAATCAGGTGATTCCATGAGTGTTCGACCTCAACTTCATTATCACATTCATGGATTGTATTGTTGTACTTTGAGAGTCATTGTCATTATTGGTGGTTTCTCTCATACTTGTTAACGATCCACATCATTGGCCGGTAATCACATGGTTTTCTAGCATGTTCAACTTCAACACTTTTATTCACATGTTAGGATTTGTACATTGTTCGGGTCGGGATGGAGCATAAGAACGTGAGTCTTTTTTTATATGACTCAGGTTGCATGGAGTTATATATCATTCATGATTGTACACATGTTTCTACTATATGGATGGTTGTGACCATACCGTGAGACTTTATATTTATGATGATCCTTGTTATCTAGATGGTTGCGCCCATACCATGGATCTTTTCATATTGTCTTTATCATCCAGATGGCTGCATGCATGTCATGGATTCATGTCTTGATCTCAGATATGTATATGTATATGCATCCTTGATTTGCAAGTCTCCTGATAGTGCGTGCCCTCTTCCTTGCCAAAATCCCGTAAAGCATCTCAACCATCACTCCTTGTTCTGCCTTCATGCTTTAGGGGGCATCTGTTACACAATATTTTGTCACACCTCCTGCACTTCCCTGTGACACACCCTGAAGTTCCCGAAACATGGTCATTATACAATATACTCATCCATGTATAAAGTCCAAATCCCTCCTTTAACTTTACTTGGAAAGTCCGTGGAGCTTTCCCTAAAGAAATGGTTCTTGAAACCCTAAAATGAAGGTCATCACCCTTATGAAGCTCAAAACTGCGATGATCACCTGTTGCACCATGTTAAGCCAACTACAACATCACTCTATTCCCTTTTATACTCGTGATGGTCTCAAAAAGGAAGTTTTCCCAAAGAGGATGAGAAGCTTCATGATCTAGAAGCTTCCAAAGCAGCGAGCTAGAGGTGGTTTCACATAGATGAGGTCGAAACCTCTTAATTTGACCTCTTGGTCTCATCCCTATGAACTACCTCCTTGAGATGTGGGCCTAATCCTATCTTTGGAGGAGTCCTAACTCCATATCCCACCCTATAAATTTCTCCTCTCCCATTCCCAAATGGTTGGTCTATGTCCATTTGCACCCCTATGCAGAGCTTGTGCTTAGAGGCTATTCATTGGACTTGGAGAAGGAGTGTTTGGAGAGTTTGTTGGCTTGGAATTGGATCACCACTCAAGGAGAGCCTTTGAAAATCAAGTCTATGGTTGTAAGCATCCCTTTATTCTTTAAATAATAATACAACTGCTGGTTCATCTTCCCAAATATACATGTTCATGTATGTATTGGCTTGACATTCCTTAATCAACTAAGTAGGTTATTATTGGATTTTCTATTGGTTTTGGCATGATTTGTTGTATCTTGATCACTTGTATAGGTACATAAGCACTGAAATAAGCAGGAACAAGTCTGTGACACAAGCGTTCGAGAATCTTAACAAAGGAAATCATAATAGCATCAGAGTGAGGTAGGTCATCTCTCTCGTTCTACTTTTCATTTATAATCTAGGAAGATGTCTAGTTGATTGTCACTTCAGTTGCTAGACCCACTCATTGGGCTAGAGGGATCGTCTCTGTCCGAAGAGAGGATTAACCTTGTCAACAATTCCTCCTCCAAGATGCAGAGAACTTTCAGATCCATGTGCCTTCTCCTTGGGCTAATGGGGTATTCTGTTGAAACAAATACACACTGCATGTAAAATAAAACACTTCTATAAAATACAATGATGATGGAATGAAAACCTTTCAATACTTAATATAATGTTTCAAGTATCTCCCATTGACAGGAAATGAGGAATATTGTCCTTCTAAATTTTGTAAAATGAAAGAGTTGTTTCCCTTGAATTGAGAAATACTAAATGGTCCCAACCAAAGGTTGTCAAACTTGCCATGTTTCTCTTTGTCTTCTCTTCTAACATCCCATCTTAGTACCAAACCACCTTTTTTGAATCTCTTTCCCTAGCCTTTCTATCAAACAAGTTTTTTCATCTTGTTTTGATATTTCTTAAGCTTATAATGAACTTCATCCTTATCTTGATTTAGTTCTATAATCTGATTTTTCCTTCTAGTAAAATCATCTGGTTCCTCATTGGATTCTTGCAAGAACTTCATGACAGGAAAAGCTAAATGTGTGGGAAATATTGCTTCCTTTCCATAAACGAGCTGAAAAGGAGATTTAACTGTTGATCGTTTGGGTGAAATCCTGTTGGGCCAAAGTGCATAGTTGAGATGGTTGTCCCAACTCCTTTTATGATCATGAAACACCTTCTTTATAACCTTAACCAAACTTTTGTTAGAGGACTCTACCAATCCATTTCCCTGTGGATAGTATGGAGTAGAATGATGCAACAATATTTGATATTTTTGATATAATTCAATCATCTTGACACTGTTGAATGTCGTTGCATTGTTTGTCACTATTTGCATTGGGCATCGAAATCTAGACAATATTTTTTCTTCAACAAATTTGATGACAATTGTATCTGTTTCATTTCTTACTGGGATGACCTCTACCCATTTGGTAAAGTAATCTATGGCTGTCAATATCCATCTATGATGACCGCTAGATGGAGGATGAGTTTCACCAATGAAATCAAATCCCCGTTGAAGAAAAGGTTCTTCAAACAACACTGGAACCATTGGAAGCAATGCTAATCTCTGTTTTCCTAAAAACATTTGACACTAAATACAACTCCTAACTTTGGTTCTCACTTGATAAAACAAAAGAGGCCAATAGAACCTTGCTCTTAAAATTTTATACGTTGTTTCTCTCCAAGCATACTGTCCTCCACATATTCCTGCATGGAATTGATCAATGATTCCTTCAGTTTGATTATCTTTTAGGTAAAGTAAAAGGAAATTAAGAGGATCCTTCCAGTATAATTTTTCATTCACGATATAGTACTTTACAACCTTCAATTTTAGTGTTTTACATTCGTTCTTAGTGAACTCAACTGGACATTCAAAATCTCTAAGAAATTTCACAATATCTGAGTACCAATCTGATAATAAAAATTTCTCATCAATGTGAATAGGAATTGATTGATCTGATACAAAAGGTTTTTGTGGACTCTTTTGTGTTGGGCTGTCAGAAGGTTCTTGTGGATTCTCCTGTGTTGGGCTATCAGAAGGTTCTTGTGGATTCTCCTATGTTGAGCTGTTAGAAGGTTCTTGTGGATTCTTTTGATTTGGGATTTCAAAAACAGATTTTATTCCCAATATCTTGCAATTGGATTCAGCTAAGAGCTTGGCTAGGCCTTGACCTTTTACTAGTTTGGTAGTCTTGATGATAAGATCATACTCTAAGATTTTAGTTATCCATATTCCTCTCCTTCCATCAGTGTTTGGCTGAGTTAGAATAGTTTTGACAACACTATTAGGTACATATTCAATGAAAGAAGAATGGAGGAGATAAACTCTAAAGAATTTTAGAGCTTGAACTAAAGAATATGCTTGCTTTTCAATATATCATACTTAAGCTATGCATCTCACAAAACCTTGCTAAAGAAGGCAATGGGTTGGTCATCTCCATCTTTTTTCTTTTGCAGAAGAACCACTGCTAGGGTGGTCTTAGAAGCAAAAGAAAATATACTAAAAGGCCCAGAATAGTCTGGACTAACTAAAATTGGGGCTTCTGTAATAGCCTTTTTTATTTGATCAAAAGCATATATGGCAGGAACAATACACTTGACTTCATGAATTTTTCTCAACATGTCTGTTATATCCTTAACATTTTTAGCATAGTTAGGGATAAACCTTCTTAAAAAATTAATTTTACCAAGGAAAGCTTGAATCTCCTTTTTGTTCCTTGGTAATGTGAGTGCTTGTCTCACTGAGACTCTCTTGGGGTCAATGACTACTCCTTCTTTAGAGATGATGTGACCAAGTAGTTTACCTTCTTGAAGTGAAAACAATGACTTCTTGGGGTTGAATGAAATTCCAAATTTTTTGAACCTGTCAAAAAAATTGCTCAAATGTTTCAAATGCTTATGATCAAAATTGGAAAACACACTCAAATCATCTAAATAAATAACAACAAACTTATTGATCTTACGTACAAATTCCATAAACATAGCTCGTTGAAATGCTTCTCCAACATTAGTTAGACCGAATGGCATCCCGACATACATAAATGTGCCCAAGGAGTAGTAAAAGCAACATTTTCTTTGTCTTATGGACTAACCATTATTTGATTATACCCAGAAAAACCATCTAACATGGAAATCCTATCAGCTCCAGAAACGTTCTAAAGTAATTGATCCATCTTAGGATATGGATAATATCATTCAGAGATGATTTGTTCAAATTTATTAAATCTACACACAATCTTATTTCACCATTCTTCTTTTCTAGCGGGACTAAATTAGCCACCCAGTCTGAATATCTTAATGGAACAATTATTTTGGCATCAAGTAGCTTCTTAAGTTCTTTTTCAATAATATGTAGTAGAACATAATTAATTCTCCTCAACCTCTGTTTGAAAGGTTTTGCTTCTGGTTTTAAAGGAATTTTATGCTCAATAAGAGATGTATCATATGTTTTTAATTCATTATATGACCATGAAAAAATATCCTTGTAGGCTTTAAGGAGAGCTAAATATTTTTTCTTAGCTTCCATGGACAATGATGCAAAGATTTTAACCTCTCTGATATCTTCATAACTTCCAATGTTACATATTGAAATGACTTCTTCAGGTGAATTTAGTAGTGGATTTCTAGGAACATCATTATGATCAAAAAGTTTCTCAAGAGGGATTAATCCCTTTGGAATAAAATTGTTAGAAAATTCTATAATTCTATGATCAACAATCTTGGTTTCTAACTGTGGTGTTGGATTTTCATTGTTTGCTTCAAGATGGTCAAGCTGTTCTTCCTCAACTTGCAAGTTTGAAAATTCATCAATAACTTGTAGAAAGGATTTAAGCTACTCATCGTCATCAAAAATTTTCTAGTGCTTAATGTTATTAGGAATAGATGGTCTATACTTGACATGAATCTGGTACTGGACAAGCATTGGATCAGGGAATTTAAAGGAACTGGCAGAAACTTCCAAGGAGTCTGCATATATATTTTCATCTTTAGGAATAACAGAAATATTAAATGCTAAAAATAAATTTTCAATTGAATCCCAGATTTCATTCCTATAAGACCTGAGTCTAGGGTGCTTCATTTGGCATTGATTTCTAACTTGTTTAACAATAAGTTGAGAATCAGAAAATACACTTTATTTTTGCACCTTTAAACTTCTAGCTAATTCTAGGCCTAGCAAGAAAGCCTCATACTCAGCTATGTTATTATTTACATCAAATTCATGGAAAATTTTAGGGGCTAATATTCGCGCATGGGCTAATTTTCTATACTTTTTCCAAAAAAAAGATTCGCTAATTTCCATTTTTTGTAAAAATGATTTGCCCAAATTTTATAGAATGAAATTATTTTACCCTAAAAATCACCAAAAAAATTATATATAGACTATATAAAAATATTATAAATTTGAATATTTTTACAAACATATCTCCAAACATTTTATAGATTTCATATTATGGACTAGTGGGATTCGCCAAGTTTTCTGAACTTTGAGATAAATTTCCATCCTTAAAATTTGCCCTGATCAAATTCAAACTTGTATGATTGAGTGATATTCTCTTTATCTGGAGAAATTAACACAATGCCAGCTCCTGCTCCATCCTGTGAGCAGGAACCATCAAAGTATAATTTCCAGATATCAGTCTTAATGGTTTTCGGCTTGTCAACAAGATTGTCTATGGTTAATTGAGTATTATGTGAACTATCTGGTGATAACTCAAAACACCCAAAATCTTTGTCCACTGTATATATGGGATGATTCCTTTCCTGGACATATTTACAAACAGTATGCATAAATCTAACCTCTCTATACAATCTAAGATGTTCACCTCCAAAGGCAGGGATAGTTGCATATGACATGTCCATTTGTAAACTTCCTCCTAGCTTTGCACAACATGATCTTGAAAATAGAATGCCAAATTTAGGAGGAATGTTTGTGACTACTATATCTAGCACAACACTTTTGACAAGAATCTGAGCTAATGTGACCACTAGATCTTTTATCAATCCAAGACAGGGTACTTTCATGGAATCAAAGGTATAGAGATTGTGATAGGTTCTGGTGACTTCTAAATTTAATTGGTTCATGATTACTTTAGGCATTAGATTATGGGAAGCCCCATAATCTAACATACAATTGTATAACAAGAATCATGAATCTTAAGTCACATAGAATGGTGGGACATTCTCATCTATCATATCAGAGTTAGGGCCAAATACTAATGAAGGTTTCTCGTCTTGAAAACTAATTATATCCCCTTCAACATCTACACTAGATGAATGAATCCACTTAGAGACTTGGTTTTTGTAGCTAGGGCTTTTTTACAGTTCAGCTAGAGGAATTGGTATTTTGACTCATTCCAACTCTTTTTCAACATTAAAGGTTGTTAAGATAGTTTTATCAATTTGGCTTGTCTCGACTATTTGGTTCACTGGTTGAAGGATGGTCGTCTGAGTTTCAGGAGTTTTAATGTGAGGTTCATTTATTATGGGATTTTTTGGAGGCCTACCAGACCCAACTCTCGGTCTCAAATCATATCTCCTATTTAAATTTGTAATTAGGAACTCTGAAAAAGCATGATATTTAGAAATTTGAGAATTTTCATGATCTAAAGAAGATTGATTTGAAGGGAGAGAAATAATAGCATTTGGTGAAGACAAATGATCTACATAATTAATTTCTTCAGAAATGAAAGGTTCATTATCATCTAGTGGGTTGATCATCAATTAACAAAGGGGGCTAAATCTATTGATCAATATTAGGTCTCTGCAAAATTTGAGTTTGAGGAGCTCTTCTAAATTGACCCTATGGACTAGTAGCAGTTTGTTGTACAGTTCTTGGTTGGGTTTCTATCTTAGAAATCCTATTAGAAAGGTTCCTAAGTAGAGATGTGATTTCATCAATTTTTTTATCATCATTTTTGGTCTTCGAGGAAGAACCTTACTCTTTAGCCTTCATCTTTCTTTCAACCTTTTCAGCTTTAGCCTTTAGTTTAGAAGATGTTGATCTATTGGCTTCAACCTCTATAGCTTTAGTCTGCATATCTTGAAAAGTACGGGATGTTATTTCTCTGAGCATGACTGGAAAGTCACCATCAAAGGCTTTAGAAAATCTAAATTTGGTTGTTGTGGCTGAAGGTTTGCAATCAGGAGGCATCTTATGGTAAAGATTATTGAATCTTTTTATAAAGGTTGCTACTGGTTCACTGGGGTTTCCTTTTAACTTTTCAAACTCAGTTAGATAATAGACTGGATCTTCCTTAACACCCCATTGGTTTTTGAAAATAGATATTAATTCATTGCAAGAATGAATTGAATCAGATGCTAATTGCCTAAACCGGATTCTAACATTACTTTCTAATGACTGTACAAAAAATCACATATATACATCCTCATGCTCTATATTCATATTATCTTCAAAATCTAAAAAGGCAGCTAGATGATCTTCTGCAGATAAACTAGTTTCCCCATTAAACGTGGGAAGATGTTTCAAATATCCATCAAGAAAATTGTTGAGTTGGTTGGGAAGATTCAAGGAAACATATCTATCCTGAATTATAGGTTGAAAGGCCATATCTAAATATGAAGAAGAAGATGAATGAATATAAGTGGTTGGAGAAGATGTAGTGGAAGATGAAGATGAAGATGGTGAAACAATGGGTGAAGATGGAGGTGTAATAGTAGGAGGAGGAGGATGGGAAAGTGGAGGATCCGTAAAAATTTTAAAAGGAGTTTTAATTACCCACTTCTGAACTTTTGTCTCAACTTTTTTTTTATTATCGAATAGAGGGTTTGAATACACGAAAAATGTTTCCTCAGATTGTGCAGAAGTGGATGGAAATGTATAATGAGTGGGGGAGATAAAATCAGTTGGTTTTAGCTCCAGTAAATGTAAATCCAGCTCCTCTTCTAACTTAGGAGAATCTGAAAATATTTTAGGAAGCTTGTATGATTCCAAGGATTGGAACAAAAGGGATGGCTGAAGATAAACTCCTGTGTTCAAAAGATATAGAACCATAGGTGTTAAATAAACAAAATCTAATTGGGATGGAATAGTCCTAAAGGGATCAGATGTTGAAATTTCTTCAAGTTGTAATGGTACAAAAGAGGAAGAAGAAGCTTCTAATATCCTTCTAAATGAGGCTTCTCTAACCAGTGTTTCTGGATCAGATAATGGGGAAACTATTTGGGAATCAGAGTTAGACTTGGTATTTTTTGAAGGATCCATCTTGGTCAAGTGGAGTCACAAGGTGAAGGATTTTAACCTACAGTTTCTTCATTCACCTTAAATAAATAGTTTCTTAATTTTTTTCCTAGGGAAACTAATCAATTTCGATCCCCGGCAACGGCGCCAGTCTGATGTTTTCCTCTAAGATGACTCTAGGTCAGCTAGTCATGCTAGAGCATCTAAAATTTTTTGGTTGTTTTTAAAAGTTCCTGGATGACCTTAGTTATGAATGATTTCGAAACATGTGTTTGGACTTAAATACTTAATTAATTAAAAGGGTTGTGTGTTTGTCGAGAATAGAAATTTGATTTAAAGCAAATGATTGTAGAATTTTTGAGATATAGCTTACTAAATATTAAAAAAAAATATTTGATTGGATATAAGACTGAATACAATTAACCAATGTTTACTTATACAACAAGATATATTTAAGCAAATGAAAAGAGTGAAAAAATTAATAGATAAAGGGGAGTTTACAATAACAAATAACTTCATAAACTAATCCCTGATTAATATTGATAACTCCATAGGGATTTAAGACTAACTGAAACCCAGTTTGATCTTACCCAGTTATTTGCATAAAGAATTAAATATATGAAGAAAACATAATGAGATGTAACAAGGAAAGAATTACAGGAAAAACAAGTTATAAAGAGAAAATTCAAAATCCCTTATTAATGCAACAAATCTTCAACCCAATTACAATTCTACTCCAAAATCCATACGAGGGTTCAACCCATAATAACTCAAATGAGGAGTTATTTATACAAAACTAAATATCTTCTAGAGATATTTCTTACAAAATTTTACAAAAATAGTAAAAAATAATATGAAATTTAAAACTGCTAAGTGGTGGCACTATTTGCAGGAATTTATTGATGATTGGTCCCCAAAAAGTGTTGCTCAGTGGCCTGTCGGTTGAAGATGAAAGTTACTCAATTACTTCGTAGAAGTGATCCCATATTTGTTCACTTGGTATGGTGAGATTTACCAACTTCCTGTAAATGTCATATACTTCTCTATATTTCTCAAAATTGGGCTTATTTATAAAAAGATTTTTTATTTCATGCTTAATGGTCAAATCAAAATCTAAAGCTTCCAATTCTTGCTTCCCTATAATGTGCCCTTTTATGCCTGCAAAAATTGATTTATCAGTGGCTATGTTGTAAAGTTTCTGGCAGTATTCATCCAAACTGATAAGCCTATCATTTGGAGGTACTAATCCTAGCAATCCTCTAGGAATAAGTAAATTAAACTTAAAGTGAAACCTTTGAACAAAGGTCCTTAATGCTTGACATTTAGTTTCTAGTTGTGTCATGAAGTTTTTCTTTTGTAGAACCTTCTTGATCTCTAAAATAGTTTACGTTTTGTCCATAGTTTACATTTTCTCTAACTCAACTCTGCTCTTTGAATTAAGAACTCTGATCATGTTAGTGGCCTTACTTGGTTTGTCTTTAAGAAATCGCTTCACTTCATCAATGGCTACCTCACATTTGTTTATGAGTTCCTCCTGCTCAAAAACGATCTGAATGGATGGCCATATTTTAGTTATGGCTTGAATAATATCTGCCCAAATGCTTTCCTTGGCTTGGGCCAAGGTCTGTGCCATTAGTAACTAACTCTACAACTCTTCAATCCTTCTGTTCAACCTATGTGTTTTCTGCATTTCCTCAACATACAAATTGTCATTCTTTATTTTTTGTGCTTCCAAATTCTGGAATTTCTTATGGAGTATTTCATTCTCTTGCTTTTGATGAATGAGTTCCTGTGAAAGTTTGTTCAAATCCTCTGTTGTCGATGTATATTCCCCTGTGGCTGATGAAGATTTAATAGGAATAGTTGTAATGGGGGCTATAGATAATTGAGTAGATTGCTCTTTTTCTTTAAGCTACTTCTCAATCTGTTCCTCCATGTTTTTAATCTGTACATTTTGCTCAATTATCAGTTTGAGCATTTCTTCCTTATGTTGTTTGGTCTCTGTTATTTCCTTAGTTTGGGGGTCCTCTGTAGAAGGCAGTTTCAACTGTTTTCTCAACGCTGCAATATCTGTGTTCTTCCTTTTGATTATAGGTTCTGCTGCTTTTACATCAGTAGGGTCATATCCTATTTTAATCATTAAGTCTTCCAATGAAGAAAACATATTGTCCTTAGCTAGAGATGATATTTTCTCAATCTTTAATTGATACTACACATTGGACAAAGCAATTTTATGCTTAGACAATGCTATAGCAGTGTTGGTCATGGTTGAGAACAACATCTCACCAAACTGCTTGTGCATGTCCATTTGGTAAATTCGATGAATTTGATGGGCATCAAATGAGAATATAGTTTTCTTATAACCAGAAGAACCTTTGGAAAATGTACTTGAGCTTGTAGAAAGGCCATTGACATTCTTCCCTTCTCACTGTCAAATGTTGTCAGTAACCTGTCTTGTGAAGTGGAAGTCTTCTTCCAGAACTGTGCATAGACATTAGCTTTTAAAGCTTCATTCTTCTACTTGATCTCAAGAAAGTTAGTGAAAACATTTGACTCCTCTGTTTCACTTGGTCCAACAGACTGAGTAATTTCTAGCAAATTTTGTGAAGTAGAAGAGGAAGAAGGAGTAGTAATTACAAGCTGCTCGATGCCTATAGATACCTGTGAATAATCCAGATTGATGACAATAGGCTCCTTTTGACCTTGAGTTGCAGTAGTAGTAGTACCCTTTGATTCAATCCTTGGTTTCTTCTGATAATTAAAGAATTCCTTTTCTCCAATTGATGATGATGATCCTTCCCTAAGCCTTTTATCAAGATTAGTTTGCGAAACTAGAGTCTAATGAGTAGAAGGAGGCAAGACTTGTTCCTCTACTTCTTGAAGAGTATTATTTTCCCACTGTTCTTGATTTCTAAATTTCTCAATCTCAGGCCTAGGTGTGTGATTATAAGGAGTAGTCTTAAGCTCTACCCTTAAATTGAAAATAATGTTGAATGGATCGTAGGACCAAGTTAAGTTGGGTTGAAAACCCATCTGTTTTACTATGGCATCTGCCTCTAAACTAGCTGATATGGTATTGCAAATGAATGACCCAACATGTGCTGTAACCTTAAACTGTGATTTTCTCTTTCCTAAGATGAAATGTAGCTCATTTATATTCACCATTTGCTTGATATATTCCAAAGAGAAAATTCTCATTGGAACATACTTTGGTAACTTATATGGAGCCAACTCACACCCATATACTTTGATCTATGTGTAGTTCTGGTAGAGATACCAGTCTCCTATTCTGACTTTATCACTAACGTGCAAGATCCTCTTGATTCCAGGACTGACTCTTGGTTCAATTTCCCCGCTGAAAAGTTGTGCTATTGGGTGAATGAAACTGTTATCACTTAAGAAAAAAAATTTAAATTCTGAGCATCAGTTTGATTCCAAAAGATTGATGTCAGTTTTGGTCTAGTCTTTCCATGGTTGTTTTAGAGTCTAAGATATAGAAAAGAGTCTTGTTGGTATGGTCAAATAGGGTCAAGAGTCTTGTTGGTATGGTCAAATAGGGTCAACACTCTGTTCTTGCCTATCACTGGTCCCACATCACTCATAAATTTCCATGTGTCAAGGTTTTCATGCACTACGAAACTATCTAGGATTTTTCGTAGCGCAAAACCCAATCTAAGAGTTTTCGTAGTGCAAAACCCAGGATTTGCATTGGCTGCACTACGAAATTCGGGATTCGTGTTGATTCATGTTAAATTTCACCTAGCTGTCAAATCTATTAGAATTTGTTAGTCTTACATCATCAACTATCGGTCCATACACCATGCCTATCACATGCAACCACTCATTCTCATCATTAGGTTCGTTAGGTGTCTTGGTACACTCAAGTTTCAAATTTCAAAAAGGGATCCAATTGTTTTTAGTTATGATTATGTTTGGGTTCATGCATGGGAAGAAAATTTACAGGAATTTAATCAGAATTTTCTGAAGTTCAAGTGAGGCAGTTTCCTTGTTTATTTCAAGCGAGGCAGTGATTGAGATTAAGAAAGTGCAAGCTCTTCAATCTTCGTTATGCAGGAATTCCATAGAGGTATCTACAGAAAGGAAGGATCATAAGTCGGGCATGTGTCTGAGGAATGAGGCTAAAGGCTTAGATGTTCTCCTGAAGAACAATGAAGTTGAACAAGCTTTCAAACAGGTTGGATGTTATAGATTTTGTGAAAAGCTTCAAGGAGGCCACATGCAAGTCACCAAAGAATTTGCTGTCAATTTCACAGGATTGAATTCAAAGGTTGGAGTGCTTGAATTACCAATCTCTCCAGAGGTCATATCTGTAGTCACTAAAATTCCAAGGGGACAGGAGAGGTGGTTCAAAAAATTCAAGTTTGATATGATTCCTTGCAAGGAATTCTTGAAGCCAGAGTTCATTGATTCATACTTAAACAAGTCAGTGCCCATGAGCTTTGTCAAGGATTCATATGCCAATTTACTTACCTATATATGAAGATACTTCACCTATGAGGGAAGGTATCATAAGGTGTATTCCTATCACTTCAAGCTTCTGCTTCATTTCACTGGAAAGATATCTTTGGATTTGCCTTTCTATTTGTTTTTTAGCCTACGCAAATTGTATGACAAGGTTCAGTTGAAGAAGGAAGCCTGTGAGACCTTATTGTTTCATCATGGCTTAGTCAAATTGATTGTTTTGCATGAGCTCCAGAAAATATATAGGGAATGGTCCATTTTCTTGTTTATGTCTAGCTTCAAGAATGAAACTGGTCTCAGCCCTTAGGCTACGAAGATTTCTTCACCAGCAGTTAGTCATCGTGAAGAAACAAGATCAAGGAGATTCATGAAATTGAAAGCTAGGAAATAGGTAAAGGAGCCCATGAGACCACTAGTAATCCAAGACACACCCCAACAGTCACAAAAAAGGAAAGGTCAGATCAAAGAGGGTGTACAAGAGCAATCCATAGGTGAAACGGTCCAAAGAAGAGTAACCAGGAGCCAACTAGCTAGAGAAAAAGGTAAGACAGTGGTTACTCAAGTAAGCCTAGTTTCAAAAGGAAGTTTGAATGATTTGCTTCAAGCTATTGACATTGAAGAATATCCTCTAGTTGGAGCAGGCTTAATAGAAGCAAGTAAAGGAAAAATAAAAAAAGCCAAAACCTCTAAAAAGCTCAAATTTGATGATCATGCTTCTGAATTTGTTTTTAAGCCAAGAAAACCCATGACAAGGCGTTCAAAAGAGATACAAAAGGCACTGCCAGAAGCAAGTGAAACAGGGGAGGTATCACAATTTCATGAAGGACCTCTGTTTTCATTAGAAACATCATCACAACTGCATAAAAATGACAGAGGTAAGGCAATTATCTCTCAACAAGAGGAATGTAGTTTTGAAGAGTTGGAAAGGAAACTGAAGCTGGCAAATCTTGAAATTTTCAAATTGAGAAAAAACTCAAGGGAACATGCAATCAAAGAAGCTTATTTTAATAAAATGCAAGCTCTGTGGGAAGATAAAACAATTTCAATACCCGAAGTGGTTAGCTGTAATGCTCAATAATTCACCTGGACAGTCCCTCCCATAAATGAAGCAAGATACATCAGAAAGGTTAATGCAAAGCTAAGAGCTGGAATTTGAATTATGAAGAGGCAAATTGAGGATCTGAAGATACAGCTAAACCAGCCTGAAGGAAATCCTCAACTAAGGAAAACTACATAAAAAGTAAGGATAAATCCTAAATTTTGATGTGGACCACCTTTTGAGGAATGATATCAGTTTATTCAGTTTTGAACAGCTTCATGGCATATGCAAGAGCCATTTCAAAGGAAAGAAAGCTCAAGGGAGTTAAATTTTGGCCTTAAACTGTGTTTTTGAAATTACACAGCAGTTTCGTAGCGCGCTACGAAACTACTGTAGGTGATGCCTAATGCACAACAGTTTCGTAGCACGCTACGAAACTGCTGTAGTTGCATGTAATGATTTGGTGGACCAATTTTAAGAGACAAAAAGAAATCATTTTGAAGAGGGTCTTCTGAAAAGGATTACTTACAAGAGGTAAACATCCATCAAGGGAAAAACAAGTAAAGGAAGGACATCTATGAACTCTAAGCTCTATGCATGAAAGTGGTCATTATTTCGTAGCTAGTATTGTTCATGATGCTTCAGGCAGCATTAAAGAAGTTTTTGTCTTACCACAAGTATATGGGCAAGGTCTACAACATAAGGAAAACAAGCTAATCCAATGCATTTTTATGTAATTAAGAAGAACAACAAGGATAATAGACTTTGAAGATCCTTTTGGAGACCAAAAGCAGAAAAACAGGAACAACTTCCTAATTTCCAAGAATAATCAAAGGATGAAGCATCAAGGGTCAGCAGGGAGTTTAAAGCCACCACCAAAGCTAAACTGAAGAAGGCCACTTGTTAGAGAATGAGTTTGAATTGTAATCAATGCTACTACCAAAATAATGAGGAGCTACACTCCTAATTGTTTTAGGTCTCTAGAATTGCTAGTTAACAGTCAATTACATTAAATAGTTGGTTTTAAGTGTCGATAGGTGTCAAAGTAGGAAAAATTCGAATTCCCCTCATGCTGGAGGAGGAATCTAAGTCATGTAATGAACTCTATATATGGGAGAAAATCTAATGTATCAAGGGTTGGAAATTTTCAGAGAAACTCTCATATTGTGCTTTGTGTAAGACTCTATTTTCAATAATATAGTATTTGGCTTTTCTTCTCAGGAATCAGAAGGAATTCAATGCTCAGAATGTCTTGTATTGTCCTCTTCTCATTATTTACAATGGTATGAATGTGTGATTACTTAGAAATCACTGATTGTGCTCTAACTTCCTTCATACATTTATAAACTATGTTATCCTATATGTTTATGATGTATTCTCCATGTGTTGAATTCTAGATGCCCTGACTTCCATGTAAAGTTAACATTATTGTCATACTTAAACATTTTTGACTCCATAAGCCCAATGAATATTTTCTAATTTTGTTTCAACCATTTACACTTCTTCATTTGTTTCATAGATTTAGCCATCTTATTCATTATCAAAATCTTTAATCTAGTGAGAGAGCCCTCTCAGGTTGAGGAGGATAAGCCTCAGCCAAAAGTTGGTTTGAAACAGTTACTCAAGGTCTACTTGATCAGCAGCTTGTCAGGGTTAGGTTTTGTGATAACAGAAACAATCTATGAAATCTGTAAATTTGAACTTCGTTGAGTTCTTTCTAATTAATGAGGTCCAATGAATAACTGATTGGTGTTCTTTCTTCTCATCTTTCTTGTGCAAAAAATGGACAATTGTCTCCCTAGAGAAAAATAAACATGTGAAATAAGACAAAAGAGTACTTGAATACTCCTTTAGTTGTGATACTCATAAGTTGCTCATGCATAGCATCAGCCAAAAATTGACTTTAGTTATACATGAAGATAGGCTTGTTTTCTTTTGAAAATATAGAAAAATAACATAAGATAGCCTCGTCTACCCATTGATCTGATGGGTAGCCTAACAGGCAAGAAATGGGTGAAATAATTTGCTTGGCTCTCTCTGGAAACATGGATGTTGAGTAAGGAGGATTTTTCTTGGGAATCTCAACATATTTAGGAAGAAAAATCCCAAAGATATGATCTCTCTGAGGGAATGTAAGTTTATGATATAGGTTGATCAAAGCTACAGGGGAGAAAAAGCTGAGGGAATCACTCTCAAGTATCAAAAGCATTTTATTTATGGCTTCAACAGTGATGGTTATCAGAATGTCACCATTCTGAGCCACTACTGTTCTTTGCAAGGAATTATACTTAGATTGACACCAGATAACCAAATCAGGGAAAGAATGAGCTTGGGGAAACATGTACAGCAGAAGGTTTGATTTCAAGAGGTTTATTTCATCCTCTGAATCAAGGTATGTTTGTTTGAGCCAATTGTGCAATTCAAGCATGTCAATTTTACACTCAATATCTGTAATTTTGAAGTATTGATCGGATAATGGGATATGGTCCAGGTCAAGAGTATCGGGAGTTTGTGGGTTTTCGTTTGCTGAGGAAGAACCAACAGAATATTTTTCCTTCTTCTTAGGAGCCATAATATTAGACAAAAATGGTAATATGACAGAAAACTTTAGAGATACCTGAGAAATGATTCAGGTTACAAAGTTGGCTCAAATAGCGAATTTGCAGGAAACTGAATAATTTAGAAGTAATGGAATAGTAAGAAAAGAATTTGTAATGATGAAAATGAATATTTATAGGAAATGTAAGCTACCGTTATAGCAAAATACGTTAATAATGGGCTAATCAACAAATTAATAACTTAACGAGAAATGATTGTAGCAACGGATAAATAATTTACAATGCAATGGGAAAGCATTTATTCGGCAACAGATAACAGGAACAGTTATGAAAATAGGTGGAGGGAACGCGGCATGGAAGGATTGGACATTGAGGTGGTATCGGAAGATGTAATCATGAGAATAACGGATTTCAGAAGGGGGGTGGTAGTGATAAGAAATTTAAAGCGAAGGGGGGGGGGGGGGGGGGGGGGGGGGGGGGGGGGGGGGGGGGGGGGGGGGGGGGGGGGGGGGGGGGGGGGGGGGGGGGGGGGGGGGGGGGGGGGGGGGGGGGGGGAAGTGCGAAGTGTTGAGAGCCAACATGTAAGGGGGGGTAACCAATGAATGAAACCACTTTTCGCACCCCCCCCCTGCTGTTATCTCATTTCATAGCGGGGGGAGGGGTGCAAAGCGCTTCCCTGCCATTGATCTCGGTGGGAAGACCAGTAACTGTCGATTTGCAATCGAACTTCAGCACTTGCTGACAAAAGATTTTGTCGTATATGAATTTTATCATAAAGCATTAAAACATGTTTAATTACAATATTTAATCACTGCTTAACCGAGGTAATTAATGATAAAATAGAAATTAATCTAATCATGGGCGTGTTTAGACTAGCTTCCCTTAATACATTAATCAACTATTCTTAACCTAATATAATCATTACTTAGGCTAAAATTTAAGCATATTAGGCCTTTTATTTATCCTAATTTATCCTAATTTATGATTTTAAACCAAGATTAAACTATTTGGTTGAATTTATTCTCTAATCTAATACAAAAATTTAAAATGATCTGATGAAGGTTAAACAATTTTATTATGATCATAAGAAACAGTTGTGGCATAAAAACAAAATGCACACAAACCTTTATTATTAAAAAATGAAATTTATTCATTAAGTGGCATTTAAACAAGCACAGCTATGCAAATATTTTGACTTTCTTTTGATTGGGTTTTATTTCATTTTTTATTTTCTATTTTTTTTGGTATTCATTTTTTCTTTATTTTTTTAAAATACCCTCTTTTGTAAAATAAAACTAACTTATCAAAAATAAAGCATGTTACAATGCATATCACATATTCCACTAAATTTAGCAAAGTTACTAAGAACAATTTTACATTTACCATCTCTAATCAACACTATCAGGAGACTCTTATTATCAAAAATAAATGTTGAAACACATAGAATAATTTGAGCAACACACATCATTGCAACTATTTGGAACTACTAGAATTATTCACATTTGTATTATCTATAATGCGATTTACCAAATTAAAGATTCAATCTTGATTATAATTAAGGTAATTGTTTACCATTTCACATCTTCACAAAATAATAATTGAATTATATTTTTCCTATTTTCATGGTAACATTGGAGGGGAAAGGTTTTTAGAGGGAATATTTGTACAAAAGGAAAATTATTAAGCTTTCTTTATGTTTCATTAAGAGAAAGAAGATCAATATTGCATGAAGAATGGGTGATATTCTAGGATGAATCTTCTTACAAGATATGGTGGTAGGTGCCTAGTTTCAATTAGGTTTTTAAGCATTGTGGGTGAGGTTGAGAGAGATTAGTACCTCACAAAATGATTTTCATCATTGTGGTCTCATTGTATACTGTAGAGGTGACATCCACAAAAAAAAACCCTTCGCATAAAAGTACCATTAAAGCTAAAGAGCTTAAAGGCATAACAACAATCATGGTATTTTTTTCTCAAAAGAGCAGGTAGATTTTTCATTAATATAAAGCGCTAGATTTAGGGCTAGAACCCATCCATAAGTCTTCATTTTCAAGGATTAAACTAATTTTATAAGCTCATAGTATAGCTAGCTTGTTCTTATGAATTTGTTTTCCTATAGTTCCAAAAATATGCCTATTATAAACATTATAAAAACTATCTAAGAAGAGCTTGTATCTACATAACACCAGTAAAATTCAGATGATAATAATTATCTAGCAAAGGAAGTCCATGCTTCAATTGATGCATCTTAGTCTTGTCTGTGTTATTCTCAATATGCTACATTTCCCCCATGGGATGCATTGTCATTTTTTTTGTTGAGGCTCCACACTGGTTCCCACTTCCTCCTTGGGAGATTGAATAACAATGATAGAGTTTCCTTTAATTTCTACCACCTTATAGCCCAAAATTTCCAACTGGGAACAAGCCTCTTCCTATAACATCTCTAATTTTCTCAACAATAATACAAAATTGGTATTCATTAACAAATGAAAGGTTTCCATCTCCTTTTCTTCCACAATTCCTTTATACTTTAGCATTGTCAATAGACCCTTGAGTGTCTCAATAATTTAGTCAAGATTTGGTTCAATTGTGCTAGTTCCTCCTCGCAAACTGATGTTTAAAACTCTATCATGGTGCAATTATGTTGTTTCATTCTCTTGACCCCTGGGAGTAACAACCACCTCTGAACTCGTATGAAGTTTCTTCGCAATGGAAAGGGTGACCATAGAAGAAATGTGATGAGCCATATATAACCTCAAATGCCCTTGTCTCTTTGTCCTGAAGCATTGAATTGGAATGCTGCCAAATCCTTTTTACTATCATGTCTAATTTCTCAATTCAAGGATATAAGGATACGAAGGAGAGGATACATTAAATCCAAACTATTTCCAATTGAATGTTGTATCAAACTCGAGGAACTGATTGCTTGTGTGAGCATTTCTATTGATCAAAAAATTAAAATACAAGGCCTCCACTACTTGCATACATTTTCCACTCAACGCTAGATGTTAAGCTAGAAAATATAGGGAGTCATTCCCCTTTGATTTGCATGACTTGATTAAATGTTGACTACCCTTCAATCTTCATATGGATGACTTTAATTTGTTTTACCAAGAGAGATGTGTCTCCTAACTTCTTGCTATTGCTAATTTGGCCCTTCTTTTGTGTATGACATTTATACCTATATTTTTTTTTGCTAGCAATTCATGGAAGAGAGGCATTTAATATTCAGTGATCCACTTCTAGGACCCCTTGCTCCATGGGGATACCTTGTTTCATCAAGGAGTTTTCTTTTTCATTCAAGTTTTTATAAAACATAATAAAAATAAATTTGTTCAAATCTCAAAATTTCCAATGCAATTCTTTGAATAAGGGGGGATGAGCTTGATTTTGTGGAACTCTAGCTTTCCACACCTAATGGATCACTATCACAAAGGCTACAAACACTAATATTTTAGAAATTTTCTTTTTAATTTATATTTCCAAGCCCTACCAAAGCGATAAAAATTTAGCTTGATTATTTGATGGTATACCCAAGCCCCAAGCATGTGGAGTCTCTATTTGTTCATTAAGGCAAAGGATAAACCCTCACTCCTGCCACCCCTGGATTTCCTTCTAAGGATCCATCAAAGAATAAAGAATATTGATTCCTTTCTTTATGCCAATATTGGAACTCCTGTTAATTTTGTTCAATGCATAAATTTTTTTGATTAATTGGATGAATTTTGAAGATGCTAGCATGATTTGGTTACTTTCCCACTCTGACCCATTTCTTTTCCACTGGTTTTAAACTTTCCAAATAAAATTCATTATATCCTCAAACTATGATTGCCTTGAATAATAGACTTGTTTCCTTATGTTCCACTAATATGTGATTGAGTTGTTCTCCTTTGAATATGGCGATTCAGATTGACTAGAAAACATATTTAGGGAGTGCTTCCCAACACCAGATTGTAAGGGAATGAGACTTCCTTGGCCAAGGGAGTTTAGTGCGCCACATTTCAAAAATTTAATCCCATGTTCCAATAATTTCATCTATATGAATTATATTTTCAAATGCAGCCTTCCATACTGCCAAAGAAAAGGGACATTGTCTAAACAAGTGTGGGATATCCTCCTCCACGTCTCTGGATGGTACATATCTCGAGGGGCCATGAATGCTCCTTTTTCTAATATTCTCTATAGTTCATGTTTTTTTGTGAACTAAGGCCTAGCATAATGAGTTAATTTTAGGGATCTTGTCATTCTTCCATGTTTTCCTCTAGAGCTTATTAGGGGTTGGGTGGGTGATCCTTTTAACCAATATTTCATATCCCAAATTCACAATGTATCCATGTTGGCAATTTATTATCCATCTTCTATGATATTGAGAGGGGAATGAAATGGGGGCCATTTGTATAAGATTATGGATTGGGAATTCCCATTGATGCTATAGATTTGGGGCTAATTTGGGATGTCTCCAAGATTTCCAAAACCCAAGCTTGTCCCAAATGGAAATATCTTTTAATTTTACTAGATGTTACCACCTCATCCATTTTGCAAGATCATGAAGGCCTTCTTGTTATTCTAGGGGTCCTTCTAGGGAGAATTTGTCATTTCAAATACTAATACAGGCTCCATTTCTAGTGTGCCAACTAAGGTGATCAAGGATTAATGGAGCAACCCCTTTACATAATTTCAAAATTTTGGATCCTACGTCTTCCCATTCAACTGCTTTGACTATGAGCATTCAATTTCTATGGAAGTGTTTTCTAATGTAATATCACTTCCACCATTCTTTGTAATTGGATAACAAGCACCATAATGTCATCACCCCAAGCGTAAGATTCATAAAATGAGGATCCATGATAGGCAGACATCCATACATTTTTGGGAGTCAAACAACATTCCAGTGTACCAGATGAAACTTTTTTTTGTTATGTTTTACCCCTTGCCACATAAATTTTCAGATGAGAGATCCTATTTGATTGACCACATATTTGGGGGCTAATAGACTAGAGCGCATATATCGGAAGTGCATTTAATATCGATTTAATTGAAAATTTTCACCCCACTGTATTGAGCCAAATCACCCCCCATATCTCCTTTTCAGTTTCTATAAAACTCATCTCCAATCTTTCATACTCATAGTCCCAATTGATATGAGGGTTCCCATATACTTGAAGAATATCCACTCAGTCTCTATTAGGAATTCAAGGGCACTAAAAATTTATTGCATAGTTGTATCTGAGCAATTCTATCCATATATTTGACTTTTTTTATTCACAAGCCCTCTCGAGAGATCCAAACATGAGTCAAACACTCACTTGAATTTGGAAGAAATTATTTTTTAGGCTCCCCCTAAAACAAGCATGTCATCCGCGAACTAAGAAATATTTACTTCTTTTATGTCTTTAGCAATGTTGAGTCCCCTCATTCTACCTTTCTATCTTGCTAATTCCAATTTTTTCCTTAATATTTCTACTACTAGTATATAAAAAAAATGGGAAAGAGGGAAACTTTGTCTTAGCCCCCTTGAATCAAAGAAGAAGCGATGTCAGCCTTAGCCGCTCAACCCACATTATGCAAATAAAATTGCATGCTACTTGTCCTAGGCCTTAATCAAAACTGATTTATGGTGAAAACCTTCAACTGTAAAGGTTTAAGGCTTCTTAATTAAGTTTTATGCGGAAACATTTCATTTGGACTACCCAAACTTTATACTTTAATAAAGCTTTCCAGGGAACTTTATTCAACCTTATTTAACCTTGGTTTATTCATAACATCTACTTGTCTTAACCATACCATGGTTAGACTTTGTTACACCCGACTTAAACCATAATTCATTAACCCACTTTATTTCTATTATAACCCATATAATAGAAATACGTGTAAAAGACATTTAATCTTACCTCTCCACCACCTTTCACATATACCGATGCTCTCTTATCACGTTCAACCTCCGCCTTTAATTTCACTCCATCAGATCAACGACTGTTGTGTGATCTCCATCCATCCTCCGGAACCCAAATAAAATTAACCCCAATCCACAACCATATTGGGTCTGGTCAACATATTAACCTGTGCACACTTTCTCTGTTCGATATCTGTCCGATCAATCCACCAACGGACGGTCCTGATAACTTAATATCAACAAGATTTAATCTCATTGAATAAAGTCTCATCAGATCCGTTTTCTAGAAACCACTTACGGTTTTGATGTCATGCAAAAACCATTTCCGCCTAAGGAAACTGCTCTTCTATTCCATTAAAACTTAAGTTTAATCTCCGTTGTTCATTTCTCATTCACTATATGCTATGCGACTTAATCTTGGTCACCCATGACCTTCAACCTCGTTCGTTGATCTCTTAAATCCAATGGCCCCCATGCATCGTCACCTCAGTTCTTCGTCCTTCCCTCTATTTCGGTTTTATGCCATTTCTTAGTGTTTATGTGGTTTCAGGTTTCTCAAGGGTTAAGCCCTGCAATACAACTCCCTCTTGATTCAACTCCACATGCTCTTAATATAGTCACTCTTGAATCTCGACTGTGATCCTTCGACTGGACTCAAACAATCCAATACGATGCTTCATATCACTTATTCTCTGTGTTCTGCTCAAACTCCACCTGCAACCTCTGTTACACAGAACTTACTCTAGTTCACACACAAATTATAATTGAATTACTCCATACACACACATAAACTCAGAATCGAGTTGTTTGTATTAATAAACATGTATTTACACAAGAACTCTCTCCTTGGTTTGATCTTCTGTATCAGTGGTCGTTGTTTTCCTAATTGCCCGTAGGCTTACAATTAAACCTTTAACTCACAACCTCTAACTTAGCTAACCAGCTAACTATCTAACTTGACTCCCTTTTCCTCTACCTTTCGGGCTTACATTTATACAAAAGGATTCTATAACCAATTTCTGGTTTAGATCTATAAATTTCTCAACAAAATTCTAAAACCTCATCTTTATCCCTAAGGATCCTCTTTAATCCACAAATCATGCAAATATGTCTCGCAATACTTAATTAATTCCTATTCTCGTTAAAATCACTCAAAAGTCTAAATAATTACATTAATTTAACACTTAGGAAACCAAATTCCTTAAAACACAAGACCCCCTATGTCTACTAAAATAAAATGATTTTTCTTGAGTTGAATGCTCCTGCATCAGACTCCCAAGGTAGAAAACATTCATGATCTCCTCATCATGCATCTTCATGTGTTGATAGAAAACCTCTAGGTTCCCAAACTTTAGTTTGTAGTTGTCTAAAAGCTCTACACCTTTGTTGTTGTTGGATGTCTATTGTCTTTTGTTTCATCTTCCTCTTCTTGTCAATCAGGTTCAAACTCTGATTGATCATGCTTCCTGTTGTTGTCAATCTCCTCCATATGGACTGTTTCATTATCAATTGCCATAATTCTTTAGTCTCCACTTCCAGCACATCCTTGGGTTGCTACATACTCTGCCATTTTTTTCTATCTCTTTCTCTCTGCTTCAGGTTGTTGTTGTTGTCCACTAACTTCGGCATCTTCACATCCTCTATCTTGCTGCACATTGTCCATTCATATTTAAATTGTTGATTACTTTCCTCAACCTTTTCTACTTCAGCTTCTACCATTACTCTTGATACGGCGCCAGGTACTGTTGTAGATATTTCTTCCACCCAAACTTCCTGAATAGCCTTGAAGATATCTCCCTCTGCAACATCTAACCTATGCTCCTTGTCTGCAACAAAACTTGTAATCGTAAAACAATTGTTAAAATAAAAATCATAAGGCTTCTATTCCTTTTCTTCCTTTAGCAACAATTCAGCTTTCTGCTATAATTCTTCCTCCTCTGTCAGCACATCAGTATGTTGATTTGAATTCTCAAAATAATTCACGAGACTATCATCTAGTCTCCCCTCTACACCATCTGTTTCAATGATGTCTTCCTGTCCTTGTCCACTGTAGTGAGCTTCTTCATTCTCATTTAGTTGTGATTTTACAACCTGAACACTTGCTTTTTGGTTTCCTAGCCTTTTCTCCAAAAGACTTATCTCATGCCATAAATTTTCCATCTCGCTTGGAATTTCTCCTAAAAGCTCTGTACAATCCTCAATATCTTCTTCTTTGTCACAAGTGTAACTTGTTGTTGACAATACTTCTTCATTCTTGATTAGAATAAAATTCTGATCCTCCATCTCTATGATAGTTTTAGATGTTTCTCCATCACTCTCCCTTTGGCCATTGAAGAAAATCAATTCCTCGTTGTTCTTACCAATAGCAAATTTCTTATCATAAGACATAAATGTCTCATCTCCTATGAAGAGATTTCCTCCACTAAGCAAGGAATTTATGAACTCCTTCTGCTGTAATAACTCAACTTGATCTTCATTTGAAAGACAATCATCATCATACTTTGCTTGGAAACTTTCAACTTCATTCAAGACAGTTCCATAAGATGGTTTGTCTTCTGCAATACCTGCATTCACACACAACTTGTCAGTTGTAAAACCACAAGACCACATGATCTCATTTGATGATTTAGTCACCAAGTGCTTCTACTATTCCAAGTTCTTTACATGACTCATAAATATTTCAATGGTATTCTCTTCAATTTCATCAAGTCCTTCACTTGATTGGTTGATATCCTTCTCTACTTCTTCTTGCTTTTGGCCATCCTCATGAGTCCACCTTCCTCTGCTTTTGGTCCTTGTAATATGCTGAAGAGTAAAACATTTTCCCAACTGTGTACATGCAATTACATGAGACCTATATATCTCATCTTCTTTCAGAACATAATTTAGATTTTGTTTGTCTTCTTCCAACTCCTTTACGACAATATCAAAAAAGTGTCCTTATTCACATGTTTCACCTGCAAACATACACAAATTATCAGATTTAAAATCATGTGACCTTTTGGTCTCACTTGAAGTTTCAGTCTTCAAGTCTTCATCTTCACCTAGAACTTCACCTTGTTTTGCTTCACAAATGGACACTTCCATTTCCAACTCAACTTCTCTGAGTTCTTCCACTAGGCCCTTCTCTTACCTCTGTTGTAGCCTTCTCTATAACTTATGCCACTTCATTGGCTTTTTCTTCAAGACCCAACCTAGTCTTTGGGTTTGCTCAAGTATCATCCTCAATACGTTGAGTTGTTTTGTTAACTCAACAATTTCTTTGTCAATTTCCTCTTGACTCATCTTCTTTCCATTTATCTTGGCATTCCCTTTCTTCACTTTTCTTTTGTTGTGGTCTTCCTCAGAACCTCCACTATGATTATCATTAGTCATCTTCTTCTCCATCCCTATGATTTCCTTACTCACTCGCTATGAGCTTCATTAAAGACTCTAGAACAGCAAGTCCTCCCTACTTCCACTTACCTCACCAAGCTCCCCTTTGTACTTGGTCTTTTGGCAAGAACTTGGTTCTCTGTCTCTGGACCTCTTTGAGCACTTCTCTCTGCTCCTTCTAGGGTTCAACTCATCTGCACCTTTTAAGAACACAACTTTCCTCTTTATCCAACCTCTGTTAGAATTCCTCAAGGTTTTGCCACATTCTATTTTCGTTTAGAAACTCTTACCAGATTCTGTTATCCCTTAGGAATTATACCCACGTCCTCTATGGAATTGCCTCTATGATCTTCTTGTGATCTGCAACAATATCTCTACAGTAACAAGTCTCCTTCTTGCTACATATGCCTTACTAAGCTTCTCTCCTCTGAGCTCAGTCTTTTGGCATCTCTTTGGTTCTTTCCTCTGGAACCAATTGAGCACTCCTTGCTCTAGGTTGCTGCAATCTTTTCATCTTATTATGTTGTTACCTTCAAGATCTCTACATGATCTTGTTCTACCATTCTCTTGCACTTTGAATGGATTGTTCTCTATTTCTTGCATCTGTAAATTCTGTTGCACTTTATCCCTGTGTACCTATTGCTTGTAAGATTAAAATCTTATCTCCTCTTGCCTGCATACACATCTTAAAACATAACTTTGTTCTAAATTTCTCAAAAACCTCTTACACAGAATTTCCTTATTCTGCTCTGATACCAAATGATGCCAGCTTTAGCCGCTCAACCCACATTATGCAAAATTGCATGTCACTTGTCCCAGGCCTTAATCAAAACCGATCCATGGTGAAAACCTTTGACTGTAAAGGTTTAAGGCTTCTTAATTAAGTTTTATATGGAAACATTTCATTTGGTCTACCCAAACTTTATACTTTAATAAAGCTTTCCAACATAACTTTATTCAACCTTCCTTAACCTTGGTTAATTCATAACATCCGCTTGTCTTAACCATTACATGGTTAGACTTTGTTACACCCGACTTAAACCATAATTCATTAGCCCGATTTATTTCTATTATAACCCATATAATAGAAATACACATAAAACACATTTAATCCTACCTCTCCACCACCTTGCACATATACCGATGCTCTCTTATCGCGTTCAGCCTCCATCGTTGATTTCACTCCATCCGATCAACGCCTGTCACATGATCTCCATCTATCCTCCGGGACCCAAATAAACTTAACCCCAATCCATAACCATATTGGGTCCACTCAATGTATTAACCTGCGCACACTTTCTCTGCGCAATATCCATCTGATTAGTGCACCAACGGACAGTCCTAATCACCGGATCTCAACAAGATTTAATCTCGTTGAATAAAATGTTAGGTCCCTATAATGCTAGCGATTACCCCATTACTATCGTAGTTGTATCCCTTATTAATATTTTTGTGCCCCTATTGTCCCCATATTGTTATTACTGTGCCCCATAGAATCCCGCTATTGTTATTTTTGTGGCTTTATATTATTATTGTTAGGTCAGCTGGGTTATATTGTGACTCCTTAGACTACTATATATAGAAAGGAGGTTTTGTCATTTGATCATCCAATAATTGTTTATTTATGTAATGTAAAGGAGGTTGCCCCCTCGAAGAGGCTAAATTCTAAGGTGTTGATCTATCTTTTCTATCTTTTTGTGAGCTGGTTTCATAACATTTGGTATCAGAGCTTTGGATTCTAGGGTTTCGTTGCTCCAAATAGGTCATCGTAGCATTTTCACTATAAATTTTTTCTGCTACATTTAAAAAGCCAAAAAAAAAAAACCCATTTGAGACAAAATAGCATTGAACCTCGGGTCCAAATTTTAGAGTTTTTCGCACTATGTTTATGGAGATATGATCTAAGGAAGTTGGTCTTTTTGAAGACTCCTGAATTACATTCCAAACAAGCGACCTAGGTAAAATTGTCGTAACTTTCTCTATGAGCATGAAATCGAAATTTAGTAAGAAGGTACAAAAAGAGGATGGAATGTAGTTTCTTGTATATATTTTTCAGAGCCAAAGGTCGAAACAGTGACTCATGGCATGACGTACAAGTTCGCTCTATTGAACTAGTCCATAATCAGGTCACTATGGGAGATTTGGCATAACTCTTCCTTGGAGAATCCAATTTGGATCAGACTAGTGGCATTGGAAAGAGGACATAGAGTGCTACTGCAGGTCGCAATTTCAGAATTGGATGATCCAAAATTACAGAGATACATCAAATTCAATATCAAGCTCTACAAAGTGAAAAAAGGTGTGTAGTTTTTTTAAATTTTTGCATAAGCTTGGTTTGAAAAATTAGTTTGAAGGAATTCAAAGGGCGTAGTAAAGCATTATTATTGGTAATTGATGCCCCGAGGAAAGAAAATGCAAACACCTAGTAAGAAACCTGAAAGTTCTAGCATGACTCATGAAGAAGAGGAAGAAATGCAACATGATATATCAAAATTACGAGACCAAGTGAAAAAAGTGTCACTTGCACAAAAAGTAACAGAATCTAAGATGGATGGTTTAAAGAAAGATGTAGAAACTAAGATGGATGGTTTAAAGAAAGGCGTAGAAGCTAAGATGAATGAAATGGAAGCTAAGATGGACGATTTGAAGATAGATTTGAAGACAGATTTGAAGATAGGCATGGAAGATTTGAAGGCAGGCATGGAAGATTTGAAGACAGATTTGAAGACAGATTTGACAAAGTTTCTACAAGAAATGCTTACTAATGGTGAAAGGGTAGTAAAGGAAACTCATGATGAGAA